>JAFELO010000787.1:272509-328175 GCA_017140195.1 Eumaeus atala
ATGATGCACATTTCGCGCCTTACATGTGAGAATTCAATCTATTCATTTTTGTTATTATATGAATTTTTACATATTTTATTGGTATCATTGTATTTACATTTAATATTCGTGGTATATTTTTGTATTCTATTCAAACACATCTTCAGTTACTAAGTTTATAGTTATATGGGGACCCCAGTCCCTTGCCTGGGCTTCGCCTCTGGACCCCTTTATAAATAAGATATGACTCCGATATACATGATACCACCGTAAAATGATAGCTACATTGGCGCGATTTGTACTTAGCCTGTGGCCCATTGGTGGGGAGGATGAAAAGACAAAATAAATCAATTTTACGAAGATGTGTTGTCCGTATCTCCGTAAAAATGTAGCGGATGTTTATGGACTATGAGACTCATCTAAAGTCTCCGACTGCCTGTGTCCTTTTATCTGTGCTTTTTTATTATAGTGTAACGCCGACGTGTCATCCTATAGTAAAAAAAACAAATTGCTTCATTTATTTTCTACAGGCGGATTTCTCGCACCCGTGCTAAAGAGCAGTAAACGAGACGCAGGTGTTAAATGGACAATACATTCGCTGTGATTGCATTACACAAAGTAGGTCTGAGCCAAATACAATTTTAAAAACTCTGCATTCGCTTGGTATCAGTTTGTGTTTGTATGTTTTTAATGGGTGCCAAGACAATGGCAATACCGACTGTCATTGTCATTATTATTTGACAGAATATACCATTTGCGCCGGACTCGACCATTTAACTTTTTCAGAATTAAGTGTAATTTTGAAACATGACTAAATAAATGTGACGAAAACAAGACTAAGAAATAGATAAATTATTTTTATTTAAGTAGGACACCGGCGGTACACACATTAATACATTCATAGCAATAATATAATTAAAAATAACTTCTGATGCATGCACTTTTATAGGTGACACAGCGTTCACAAGGCAAAGTTCAAATTAAAATCTAATAGTAAATTGAATTGAATCAAATGATACACAAAGAATTAAACATAACATATAAATTATAAAATAAAATTGCAACTTAGAAATAACGATCTCCTAATCGCTCAAGAGCGCCCATACTTATTTTATTTTTATGAAATAGGATGCAAACGACACGGTGGTCATTGACTACTGTCGCCCATAGACATTCGCAGGACTAGGCGTCTTACTTTGAACATGCTCTTTTTGAAGGCCCCCATGTCCTATCGGATCGAAATCATCCGGCTGCTTCGCCCTGAGCACACACACATTTTTTGAGGCTAATTTAACCTTATTTTCCAAAAGACCGCGGAAATGAACGTTACTATATGTGTCGACAACAAGTATTCCGATTATGTCTAAGGTCGAAAGGGAGATGTTTTGAAAGCACGGAGTTACGACGAAGGATGACTTGTTTTGCGGTAAACGCGTAAACATTGGGAATCATTAGCCCAGGGATGATTATACACACGATACACAGGTTTGCGCGTTATGCTATTGCATATATGCTATAGAAAATTGCAGCCTATAACAGATGCACTGGACATTTCATAACTGATAAGTTAAAGATGGATGGGGTGGTAAAATCTAAACAACCACTAAGGCGGTACGTAAAGGCAGGTCTCAGAAAAAAATTGTATACGGATGAGATTTTTTACTTATATATGCTCAAAGCTCTAATTAAACTTCCCAATTAGTTGATAGCGTGCAACGTACGCATTATCCGACTTCAGTGATGATTTGGTGGGGTGCTATGAAGGAGTGGCTGAGCCGTATTTTTGTGGAAAGGTATCAAAACATCGGCACAAGTGTATCAAGATACCGTTCTTGAGAAGGTAGTTAAGGCCCTTAATAATACCACTTCAATGACCAAGTATGGTCCTTCCAGTAAGACTCTGGGCCAGATCAAAAAGCTCGACCCATATAATCGTGGGTAAAACGAACTTTCCGGACTTGATCAGAGCTGAAGACTACCCTTCACCTAGTCCCGATCTTAATCCGCTGGGTTATGACTTACAGTGAGGTTTAGAGAGTACAGATTGCTCTAAATGGTATGATAATTTGGAATCCCTGAAACAGTCCATACGATTGGCAGTGAAGGATTTTTCCATAGAAAAAGTGCGTGCTTCTATTGATAACTGGCCTCAACGTTTAAAGGACTGCATTGCAGCCAATGGTGACCACTTCGAATAAAGCTTTTTATATTTGTGTACTAAACTAACGCAAGCTAGCACTGTAAGAGTAGTAAATGTTATTTCATCCCATCATCACATCCCGAATAGGTTAAAAAAGCACAAGTTGAATTGAATTTTGGGGACCTCCTCTCTTTTGATCAAAGGTTTTGTTGCCGGTTGAAAAGGGTTCTTCATCTATTCAGTAAAACTCTGTTCACCTCACTATCTTTTACAAAGACATAGGTTTACCAGAACTTAACGTTAGAAGTTTACGGGATAACCCCGCTACGCACAATTCCAACGTTAAATAGAAGGATGTGTTTTCACGTGTTCATCATCTCATCTTCCTAACCGTTAAAATGCGTTCGTCTGCTCCGACATATGTCTGGAGTTTACTCCTTAAGAACGAAAGAAACGAACATGATTCTGATGAGACGCAATCGTCGTAACTGCAATTAAATACAAAAAAGTAAAATCGCTGCTAGTAACTAGAATTAAAAAATAACATGAAAATGAAACTATAAACTATCATGTGGGTGGGGTATATTTGAACAGGTATTTAAATAACTTATTATACACATATGTTTAATTCATAGCCTAATTTTTTATTAAAATAGTTAATATAGATCTTAACATTACGAGAATTTGAAAACATTTAAACCTAACCGGTTTCGCTTTCGGATTCCGTACCTAAAAGAGAAAAGAACGGAACCCTTATCAGTTGATTGTCCGTCTGTCTGTCTGTAAGTCTGTCAAGATCTTATTCTCATGTCGCTGAAATTCACGTCGAATTCTGAAGTATGTAGTCACTTGAAGTACAAAAAAATGTTTGTTTTAAGTCAACACAATCGGAGCATACTGCCTGCAGTTTATGCGCATATTTCCTACGAGACCTCCGTTACCTAAAGTCTATACAGCACCCGTTGAAATAGAATCATGAAATGTAGCACAAAGGAGCACCTATAGTGCAAATGAGGAATAAATTAAAATTGGTAAATTATATTCATGCCACAGAAAAACCCATTGGTGACTTATATGTGTAGTTTGTTTCATGGTATGATCAATGGTCCATTGGGAGTGAGGAGGGTAGGTGGACAACGCGTCTGCATGACAATAATGCGGATGTTCTGGGCGCGAAAGTGCTCCGAATGATCGTTGGTTCCCGATACCATATAAAAAAGTGTGAGCAGGCGTAAGAGGCGAGAGTTTGTCAACTTATTGGGTTGTAATGTTCGTACGACACGATGGTACGGTTTGCAAGTGCGATTGGCACTTGCTTAGAGAAAATGGTACCGAAGCTTTCTTACGCGAGTCCGGTTCGAGTGTTTCACCTATATATCATCAATTTTAAGTATTTGTTATTGTTACGTACACTGGGTACCGAATAAACACTATGATAATTTCAATCTATGATGTATCTCTTGAGCCGTAACAGAGAGGCCTATCTGTACCAAACAGCCCCGTATCAATCAGACGGACGGCGCAGGTTTAGCAATAGTAGTAGTAGTAAACTCGCCTTGGCACCAATTTTTACCCCAAAAATGGGTTTCGCTTGTAGTATCTGCTCATTACTTGTTTTTATTGTTTTTCTGTTCTTTTTATATGATAAGAATCTAAAGCTTTCTTTTTTGTTATTTTTGTTCTGTAAAATGCCAACTAAATTCTAATAACTGCAGCTTAATTGCTGGTGGTTTACATTAAAAACGGGCTAACAAGCCTGTTTTAGGTTATTAAATAGGTAATCAAATAACTATTACTCATGTATTTACCTAAATAGATGTTAATAGACACATTATCTTAGTCAGCGTCTCAAAACCATCCGAATAATAGATACTTGTCTAATTATGCGCTTTGTTAAAACAACGCTAAAATCATGGTTGACTTTTCAAAAATGTTTATGTACAATTCCGGATCATAGAGCTAGTATGAAATAGTATATCTTGTATTTTTGGGAATCAATGCTTCTAAACATATCCGGAGATTACAATAAAATTACTTTTACGAGTTTTATTGCGGTTGATTTAATTATTTATCGCGTAAACTTAAGACATCAATATCCAGAGATCCATCCTCAAATGCAATGTGAAAATATGCCGAAATGCTACCAGGCAAGGATGTTAACTACGTTAGTTTTTGCTTCGCCCTCGACATGCCGACATCGGCGATTTTTTTTACATTATAATCTAGGTTATACATTAGGTACCTATTTGGATTTTTTAAATCACACATCTTAGCGTGTGCATAATATAACTATTTCGAAATTCATGATAATAATATTACGTATTAGTACACAATACCTATGCAAACTGGAATAAGTATCAATAACAAACACTCCAGTTCACTCAAGTGTTCACTTATTAGATAGATCGTATTAATTTAATTGTAAATTTAATTTACAACGAAACGATTGAACTATATATACTCCATACCGCAATCGCCTATGTATGTGTCCCTATACATAGATACATATCTGTAATGTGTCTACATGCGCGGCGGAATGCGCTCTACACAGCTATGGCTAAGTAGGTAGATATAGAGGAATCGTAAATAGATTGAATGGGTATATAGCAACATACTTTTTGCTTAGATGGATGTTTATTTTGCGGCATAGCGCCGTACAGAGCTTAGTCAGATCATTGACGTATGCCATGGCACTGTATGTAATGTAAACATTGTGGTCAGAAGGAATGCATTTAGACAGTAGGTGCTTGAGGATATTATCATGAACCGTGATAACGTGGCGGTTAGTCCGAGAGCCTCAGTCAGCGACGCGGGTTCGCGCTGAACGGTCGTGTGTATTTCGTGTCGGTCAATTGACGTGTGGAACTGTGTTCGTGATCGCGTACGCGCCGCATTCCATCGTGGGGGCCCTTTACCGCCATTGGCTGATCCCGAGTGACGTCACTCATCGTAATGAGGTATTCAACATGGCCGTGTAGCTAGTTCGCGAGTGTGCTTCGTTATTCGTTTGAATGGATTTAATCAGTGAAATATGCCAAGGAGACGAAACGGTGAGATACCCTTGCCCGACGGATGGGATTACGCGAGGGACTTTGACGGAAAACTGTATTTTATCGACCACAACAGTAGAAAAACGACGTGGATCGACCCGCGAGACAGGTAAGTTTTCGAAGAGAAGTGTTAACCCGTATAGAGCCCCATGTCAAAACTTCACATTCCAACACAATTTTAGTTGTTTTCTAATTAAATTTTTGATTCTTGAAACTGGTCTGTCGCTAATGTTAGTTGTAGCAATGATTGTGATTGTGTTGCAAAAAGTAAACACGGTTGTAAAATCAAATAAATTGTGAAAAACAAACTGTTCTCTGCGCGACAGTATCGCCCTCTATCCACAAACATCCACAACTGTCTCGATTTCACACGACATTCCACAATTGACTAACAACAAATGACCTAAACACAAATTGTGGTTATCATATTGTTATCCTTTGGAATGCGAGTCGTTTTCAGTGTTCTTGTTAATAATGGCTCTGTTTATTTAGTGAGCGGCGTTTGAACGGGTATAATGAGGCCACGGAACTGGTTCATAGCAATGTTCTCGCATTATTCCGATGTTGCGTAGAACTGAATGATGGAACGTTTTATATCGAATGCAAATTCGGTCATCTCGTGGGGTGTTTCGTACAATGCGCGTGTGTAATTAGCTCCATGGGTGGAGAAGGTGGCGGGAGCCGGACTGCAACGCATAGGCAAGTTGTGCGGTGTGAATGACAAGCCGTAGAATGCGGCCCGGGCCCGAGGCGATGGTCGCGCCTTTCTAAAGCGGCGCACACGGCCCTCGCCCCGCACACCCGCTACCATCACACCTCGTCAAAGTGCAGGTGCTCCATGAGACATCCCTATTAAATACCGATCATGTCTAGCTGTATCTGCTTATTACAGTTTAACTGGCACCTGCATTGTCCTAAAAAGTTGACCTTATGTACAGCTAGTGCAGCTGTTCACAGTTTAATGCTAACGAATCTATTAAGTTAGTTTCATTGGAGTTTAGACGAAGATTCTAACAGTAGGCACAAGGGTATGAACAACTTGATACCTCATAATTTCTCACTAGCCAGTAAATTATGTGCATTGTTGGTGTATATTTGTAATACATGTACTAAGAATCGATAATTCCTTCCTTCAAATTACGCCATGGAAGTTGACATAAAAAGTAATATTGTATCCCCTTTGACACCGAAGGCATAGTGATCTGATAATACATTTCTCACAGCTATTTGGCTTATGAATAAGGAGACTTAATCTTTCATGATTCCCGGTAAAATGTGGAAGACGGCATGAAATGCATAGCCATACTGCAAATAGGAAATCTAGACACTGGTAATAATAAAACATTGAATGTCTGTAGTGCTATTTTGACTTCAGAAACACTTTTTATATAGAAGCTAATTGAATTTAGCAGGCATTTGTAACTGATTCCATCACACTGCCAGTGTGTACAATATAGCTGGACGAAGAGGAGCTATTAACTCGTATTTTTATTGAACCTTTTGGCGAACTGCATTCCGTGCGATGACGGTACGGTTGTCGATACTTGATAATTAATACGATCGCGATTATATAATGAAATTAAATGTAAAAATCTCTCCAGAAACATGTTAACGACTTACGACTATGCCACACAAGAGAAAGATTATATTATTATTTCGATATAAAATTGTAGTCACCATAATCCTTTCACACTACATGTACTTATTGTGGAAACCAAAAATTGTGAGGTAAACCACTGTATTGTTTTGTGGCTATGACTACATGACTTTATACTCATCACGCGCTACGCCTCGTCTGCTTTAGGATTTTATGAGGTCATTTATAGAGATATATAGTGTATTTTGAATACTTGTGTTTGTGTGCAGCATTGCAATGAGATCGGAAAAAGACTATAATAATAAAACCGGTAAAAATATAATTTTGGGCAACTGTGAAGACTAATAGATACAAGAAATTCAACAATAAATTGATGTATCTATTCTGTTAGTATTTCAATGTCATGTAAATATATAAATATTAAAGGGAAATAAATAGGTAACATTTGTAACGTGATAGTTAGGTACATAATTGCAAAATATTCCCGACAATATATACGAATGCGAAACATACAATAAACTGAGTCTAAGCCAATTTATTTAGGCTAAAAATAGCACTCCATGTCTCCAGTTCACTCGATGATATTAACCTTTTAAAGGGGAGCTACATGGAAAATTGTGTTAATCGCTGCAGCGAAGTAACGAAGAGAAAAAATATAATACGACCAGACGCGAAGAAAAATGTTCTTATTCTTCTAATGATACAGAAATGCTTCGTGACGATAATACTACGTAACGAGCTCACTATGTGTAGAGACTATAATACAAATTCTTAAGTATCTTTGTACGCAAACAAAGGTAGATTCCAATTCTTTGATCGTGATTAACGTTTTAATTATTTGGGATTCAAATTCTTGTCGATCTTGTTATCCTTAGTTTTGGTACATTTTTATAACCGAGAATAATTTTTGACAAATATACGTATTATTATTTTACAGTAGAATGGTTACCTCGAACTTAAAATTCTAATTAAATATATATTCTATTGGATAAAACATTCGTACCATTATGAATAGTTACAAGTCTTTGTGGAACCTTCAATTAAATTTATTCTCTTGAGGATGTAAAAGAAATCAATAGTCGTCTCAATAGCTATTGTAAAGTTCGTGTTGAGGCATAAGGATTGCGTATCACTGGTCTATCAACACGATACGGTGTACGGATGTCAAGAGAAAAGTACGTAAGAATTACGATCAAGTTCTTACTTATCGACGGATCTTTTACTAGAGTAGCGAGTACAAATTAGTTTAACTGTCTCGTAGTATTATTTTATAAAGAAGACACCTGCCTACCAGAAACAGAACCAGACCTGTACAACTGAACTAAATAATGTATGAAATGAGTGTGAAAAATAATGTACGGTTTAACTTAAATAACGCAACAAAAAGGCACGAGCATTCAGTAGCTGTACGTTGATAAAAAGTAACTCATTGTTTTGTGGAGTTGGGAAGTGGAGACAATAACGCTAACGGGTACCGATGAACCACTGGGAACGTCGACGTGATGTTCGCTTTACTACTTTAATTATATCATATGCATTTACTACTTTAATTATATCATATGCATTTTCACTCTGTGCGCTTGAATCCTCTAATGCATAATTCTATGGTCGGAGTGAAAATGGCTTTGAATGCCTATGCGTATACTTATGCGCATTTTATAATAGGAATATGTGGGAACTGCTGATAGCTACATGCAATGGAATGCGTCGATATGAATTTGCATTTTTATACCCGTGAGATTTACTACCTGATTTATGTCATATTTTATTTTGTTTACATGTAAGTGTATGCACAATATTTTGCTCGGGTGAGACTTAGATGCAAAAGATATTGTTTTCTCTAAGAAGTAATAAATACGTTTAGTGCTAACGATGACGGAAGTTTTTCTAATTCAATATAAATGTATTTGTAATTGCTATATGACTCTTACATGTTGTTTGTTTTTTTCCAAAAGTGCCAGTTTGGTGCGTCTATATTATTATTTGTATTTTGTATTGCAATGGAATTTTCTTGAAAAAAATGCTTGTAAAATCTTGAAATATAGAATATTTCAGTAGGCGTAGTGTACTATTTAAATAACAACACGTGTCCATATTTATTATATTGATAATATTGACCAAGCTCGAGGCTAACTTATCGATGATTGTGTAACTTAGTGTGTGTAGAGCATCTTTAGAATACTTCCCACGCACACTGGACGCCGCCAACCGTAAAGTTAAAGGGGCTGGACATTTTACAGGCTCTTGGTTCAATTGGAACTTCGCTAGCAGATTCTAGTGATACAATAAACTCTGTGTTTGTAAGTATAATCAATTTTAACAATTATTTTAGAGTTTTCTAGTCGAGTTTATCCTCGAGCTTGGTCAGTATTGTAATAGCGTAAGTAAATATTCCAGAGACGACGCACTCTACTTTATATTATTTGATACTCGTAATATAGTAAAGTCAAATACCTCACTTCGCTGCACCCAACAAAGCAATTTTGTCATTTGTCTTGTCAAATTATAATTTATATGTAATTTAATAATTATACAGAGAGAATACATGTAGGAAAATACATTTGACAATTCCCTTGAATTATCTTAATTTAACTCCTATATGGAATGCCTTAATTATTCTATACAAAACTCATCACGAACGTAAATTATTTGTTTCTACTTAGAATTAATTCAATAGAATAGAAAATGCTCTGCTAGGTACACACTATAAACTTCCTATTTGTAGTAATTTTGACTACCTTTATGCAGTTCTGAAACGATTCATTATATTATTGGAACATTAGTGGTTAGGATTCCCCATCTGTAATTTAGCCCTATCATTAAAGTAGAACCTCAGTGGTTGCCAATAAATAAAGATTAATAAAAATAATATTGGGTTTTGCATAAATATATGACATTACCTAATTACCAAAGCAATATTCCATCATGGGTTCGAGCACCTAACGACTGCCCTCAGTTGTATTTAGACGTCTATGTAATTATAACGCCGTACCATAAGTTACTGTAGCGCGGGAATGTGTCCGATGGAAACCGAAATAATTGCAGGACTTGCAAGGCGCGGCAACAGTACGAAGTGTAGCGTACAGCGCTGTTTACTTAGCGCATTCCGTTCAGATAAAGATGTCCTTGGCGATTTTATTCAAGACGCGTCAAGCATTCTTTTATTATCATTCCCATGTTAATTAATTCATATTTAAGTTTCAAACGCGCTCGAGTATAAGAATGTAATGACATACATTTTAAACAAAATTAAATTTTCCGTTTGACCCCAAAAGTCAACGGTCTCCATTAACTTTATTAGCAATTATCGGCCCACAGTTCAATCCCACAATTAACACCAACATGATCTGTTCAACATCAACAGAATGTACAAGTATAACAACGTTTTATTCTGTTTGTTGAAACACTAGTTGACCCGTGCGGCTTCGCCTACGTGAATTTAGCGCAAACATATAGAACATATTTTTCCACACAAGTATCATATAAATGAAATTATACTTATTACTTTCTGTTTATATAGTATTCTAGTAGTTAAACAGTGATGAAAGAAAAACCAGCAAAAACAATATTTCCTCTTTATATCTAACACTTACTATTGCATCATCATCACCATTACCAGCCCCTACCGCTCCCCTGCTGGACATGCGCCTCTCTCAATGACCGTCAATACGACCGATCTCCTGCTACTCACATCCATACCGGACCGATTACTGCACGGAGATCGTCTGCCCACCTGGTGAACGGTCGACGAACACTTCGTTTTCCTAGACGCGGCCTCCGCGGCCTCCACTCCAGAATTTTACTGGCCCCATCTGCCATGTGTTCTTCTGAGTGTGTGCCCAGTCCATTGCCACTTCAGCGAGCTCATTCGTCGCGTGATATCGGATACATAACTATTAGTACCTATTATTAAATAGGTATTATTTTAGCAGTCGATAAAAATAATGTGTTTTTCCCGAGTCCATATTTCGGTGTATTTGTATCGACAATGCTTCATTTTAGGCGCTATAACATTTATTTATCTGTGCAATTACGATAACAGCACTGTTACTCCTACTCCTAATCTCAAACGGCATTCCCTTCTTATCTTCACGTCACACTGCTGCCTTACTAACCTGCCTACTGTAAAGACTCTTGTTGTACAACTGCTCCCAAACTAGCACTTTATTCTATTCTTATTATCATTGGTTGAGAGCGGGACTACACAAATTATGTTCTCTCGTCTTGGACAAACATATATATGTTAAAATTCTATCTTTGATAGATTGACTCTTAAGTTCACAGCAATGTAGACATAAGAGAACTATTGATCAATGACCATGACAGAGGAATGCCCTCGCAGGCTACTAACTTGACTACTATTTACTTTATAACAGCTTTTATTTATTTTATGATATCGCAACAATAAAACGATTTATCTACCTAATAGCAAGCTTTTATTGTAACCTTTATAGTATATGTGCTAACGCAAAAGACTTGAGTGGAAAAAAAGTGACCTTGATTTTAAGGTGCCAACGGCCAGTGGATTATGTACGTAGCGGCAAGCATGACCTATCCACTAGGACTAGCAAAAAGAAACCAGTAATATGTCGTGTCATCAGAACAATAAGGAATCTCTTTGCACCTATTTCTATTATTTATTATTAATTAGTTCTTTGGGCTGCGACGCAATGTATGTAAGCAAACGGTTAGCTTAGAACCAAAACCCAGAAAAGAAAAGAAATATACTTTTATTTAGATATTAAATTTACATCTGTTCGCAGTATGAGGACACAATGTGTACCATATTTGCATGAGAGTAACAGCCAGTAGAGGACAACTCAGAAATGCCGCCCATACAAGTTTCCGCAATTTGACAAGTTGTTTGTGGGTCTGTGGCGTGTCTAAAAATTAAAATGTCGTCATTGAATCGGAATTATAAAGAGAGGACAATCTTAAACCTTTTTATAATCTTTCATATTTGCACCCGTGCGAAGAACATACTTACACAACATGTAGTAGATAACGTATTTTTCTTTTTTTGGGAGGGATGTTTTTTTTTCGAGTAAACATAATCGGTATCATTTAATTGGTCTTTCTAAGTGATGTAAAGCTTTCACGATTTTTTTGATTAAGCTAATATTTTGTGGGATATTCGCATCTAAAGTGGTGAAAGGAGTGTGGCTCTAACTTGTACTACTCGGGAGAAAATTTTATAAAAAAAATTGGGATCATGGATTTGTAGCACTCAATACAAACTTCAAACGTAAATTGATTTGACTCCGTCTTCGCCGGTTCTCTTTTTATTGTTTGTTCGCTGCTACGGAACTCTTCAAAAGCGAGTTGTTAAATATTAAATTTTGACTGTTATTTAAATTTTTTCGTCTTTTTTGACAGTAATGAAAAAGATGTTTTACGAAATAAACGGTAGTTTACTGGGCCTCTCGTTACTTATAAACACCATGATCATGGGACGATTATAAACGTAGTTCTTACATTTTTTTAAGCACTACAATGAAATACTTAAAATACTTGTGTATATAAGACTGACTAGACTTTGCGATATATTTAACAAGTTCGCTTTTACTTTCATATAACAGTACTATAGTAGAAGTTGTATTTTTATTGTATCAACATAATAATCACACCTTAATACTCTCACTTTTATTGTCTAACACGCATTACATGGCTACAGCATGGCGAATATTATTTTTTATATCGTTCTCTGTGCGAGTGTTTCGAAAAATTTGATTTTATACTCACATGGAAGTTTCGACATATAACTACATAATAAAATCAATATTAATAGATTGACAATGTGCAACCTCAAAAAGGTAGCATAGCTATTCTCTAATAGTTCTGAATAAATCATAAGCGAGTATTCATGCGTAGGCGAAATATCTTTCCATATCTGGTACCATTCTAATAAACACTATGTTCCAATAAGGCATTGTTGGTTATTTGTGTGTGAAAACGGTAGAAACTCGTTCAAGAATTCAAACACCTGTAAACGTTTTGATATTTAAATGCTTCTAATGGTATATTGTATTTGAATAACTAAATACGTGAATTTAAATTGACATTATCAATAATTATTTGTAGCTGGGCATCGACGAACGACCGTACTCGTATGTTGTGAAATGTTAATATGATATTTCGGTATAAAGTGCGTCCTTGCTTCATTATATCAGCGGCGCAAGGTGGCGGTGGAGCGGGATCTCAAACCGGGCAACTGGGAACTGAAAGGCTAGTGCAGCCTGAGGTGATCTCTTCCTTCACCAGCAACTTTCGGTGGAGTGGTATGAGCGGCCCGGGACTTTAATGTTGGGCATGTCATAATTGCAGCGATAAGATTTTTAACAAGGAACTGGCTGAAAAGGTAACATGGCCTGTCATTTCGGTTGAGACAGACTGACGAGACACGGGTGCTTCGGTAAGTATCGGTGCCTGGAGCCACAATCTACATCTGCGAGCTACCATTGTGGGAACAGTTACATAACCCGTTGGACACTCTTGCATCGCCAGGACCTCGTGGCAGCCATAGAAGTGTCACGCTTGGGACCACTGTTCAGGCTGTCCTAAGGGAGACCTCTCGGAATGCTGTCGTAAGACAGTGATGTCTACGAAAGAGACAGCGGAGAGCTTTTGATAAATTTCCTGTTATAAACGGACTTGTGCTATTTTGTATCAATGTAATTTGATTAACCTGACATTTCAGCGAAGTTAGAGCATTAAGATTTACAATAGTAAATTTATAGAAGTCGGCGAATTCTCATTCACTTGACGCATAAGTACGGAGAGTATGGAGCACGTTTAACAACAATTTCCCGTCCTTCTGACATTGCTCTAATAACATCATCACATGAATGGTTCGACTCTGCGCCAAACCTAATGTTTAACTTTCTACGAGAAAGTATCATTTGTGGTGCCGTGTTGGCGCGCCCCGGACTATGTTACTAAGCTACTTACAGAATCTTCATTTCGACTACATTTCAAGGCAAATTTTGCGTAGATGTTTTGCTATCCTAATATATGTCTTTGTGAACTTTTTTTATTACTTTAGGTACCTATAATTTTATAATCACTATATGGGCGATACTCTTATTTTGCGTTTGGGGTTTTCCAAAATTAAAGGGGAAATATTTTTCTAAATAAGTACTTAAAATAGCGCCCACTTTTGTCTCAGTTTTTCGAAATAATCGAACACTGATAGTAGGCAGAAGTAGTATTAGTAGGCGTAATCCTTATACTTACAATGTTCAACTATTAGCCCACTCAACGCAAAAGAAGAATGCATTTAACTATTTCATAGTAAAGGATTGTGGTGTTCGTGATGTAGTCGCGTTTGTCGGGCGCCGTGACGAAGGCGACTGGTATGCATCGTGATTCAGACGGAAACCCTACACATTCAATGCTTATGTAATCCACTGCCTTTCCGTCACATTAAACTGACACATTCTAAGTCCAAATTCAATATGTTTACGTTCCCCTTTGGCGAGGATCAAGCGACAAACTGGCGTCTGAATTTTAAACAATAATAATACTTTGAACACGCTACAAGACCTTGATAAACGTAACGTGCCTCGCAAAACAATCATTTCAGTCCACTTGCTTTTGGAATGTGGTTTGTCAATGATCGAATAGTGTGTGACGTAACCTCACATTATCTTGAATAGATCGTCGCAATACGAAATGCTTCAGCAGGATTGCACATATTATTTGGGAAAAAAGTCAATGCAGACCATGAGGAAGAAAAGTATAATCGGATCATCGGGCAGTGTGCGTCGAACTCCTTGCATGTTTCATTTGATTACAATGATCATGTGTCAATATTTTGGAATGCGAGAGGAAATCACGTTGACCCCTAAGGCGCTTCCTTTTGTGGAACGGAAAGTATGATGTGTCTGCTGCAGAGCTTTGTGTTGCCTAAACGGAAATCCGAATACACATGACCATTAATAAGCAAATATGTATAAATAGATGCAACAGTTGCGGACTAGTTCAATGTTCTGAAAAGTATATGCGTAAATTTTGTATTTCTCTTGAGCCCAATGGTATGTGCATGAAACAGGCTATTTCGATTAAAATATTTGTTGGCTGGTATTAATAGAACACAAGGAGGTGCGCGTGTGCGTGTGTCGGCCGGCATGTGTGAGACGGCGTGGCACCGCCTTCAGCCAGACGGGAGCGCAGTTTACACGTAATCCAGGATTTGGCAATCTTTGATATTTCACTAACAGAAAAATGTAATTTTAACATCGACGATGTTTGTTGGTACGCTTCCGGT
Organism: Eumaeus atala; assembly: GCA_017140195.1. Classification (NCBI taxonomy): domain Eukaryota; kingdom Metazoa; phylum Arthropoda; class Insecta; order Lepidoptera; family Lycaenidae; genus Eumaeus; species Eumaeus atala. The sequence continues at coordinate 287,542 of JAFELO010000787.1, forward strand.
GTAACATTAATCTAAATCATTTTGGTAACATGTTTGTAGCTCTATTAAATTCGTATACTCTTGCCTAACCTACAGGCAACGAAAATGATGTTTTCCATGAGCAACATAAATAATTTACATGTATAAATTAATAGCGCAAATTAAAGAAGTCGATTTAAGAAGTACCTATAGCATTTGGCCACGTGTTCATATGACAATTTGTTAAAAAAATCTTGCGTTACGTTTACGTTTCAAAACAATAAACATTACACCGTTTCGAGTCTTTTCGAGCAAGCTAGTTGCAATTGTTTAGTCATTTTTATCTGACTTTAGGGTTTTAGAATAATAATCGACAGCGCTTACATTTAAGACATTGAAATTCAAAATATTATGTTGACTTTTTTTTCTAGAATAGGGGGGGGGGGCAAACCACATAATTACTATGCCGATGCGTTGCTTCGCCTCCCCAATGGGCCACCGGCTTCTCACAAACCGCGCGAAAGGCGACACCGAAGATGTCTCTACGGCTTTATTATGTGAGCGAGAGGTACCTCGCCGGTGGTGCCGGCTCAGTTCCGTTGCATAGGAGGATGTAGTGTCATGCATGCATCCTTTTTAGACTTCCTGCCTTCTGCAATTTCAAAAACATTTTACAGTTATCATATTTTCGTGCATTTAAAAAGGTACCTATGCAATTACAATGAGTAGGTGTGTAGTTATCGTTGACGAAAAGTTGGTTATAAAATATTGCGCCAAGGTTTAGTGCGTAAAATTATGGACCTATTTGTTGTTGTAAAATTTTATGTACCATACATATTTGATAGCTTTAAATGAGTAAAATTGATGTCATTAACACAATATAAACAAATATTACTTAACCAAATGGATACGTGACGCTCAAGCGTGTTTTATCATAGAAATTACCATATCGCGTTGGTCATAACATAAGATATTTTTAATTAAAGTTGTCACGTATAACATTTTAACAATTCTTGAAACATGATAGTATAACATCTATGTCACCCACTGTTTAAAAGTAAGCTCTATCGAATGCTATGAATGAGTTACGATACGATACGCTATGAATAAGTTACAGTGAAGTTAACGAGCCCAGTAGAAAGGGCATTTGTTTCGGAACACGCTATTGTCAATAGTCGAGCGTTTCAAATATGATTCCACATATGACTAATATCACAATTATCAATTAATGTGTTGCTTTGTTATTATCTGTGGAATGCGACAGCGAATTACCGATTGTCGCAAGTGTGTTCGTACCCACGACGTGTAACTCACAACAATATTGAATAAGATTGCACGGGGAGAGTCGCTTTCAAACACAACATGTTTGCAAAATCGCAATGTTGCGTAACTTGTTTATATCTCATAGTGATATTTACAATTTGCTTAAACTTTGTCTATTTGCATTTGTATCGGACGTACGTACGCCATATTTGTGTGCGTGAGTGTTGCGTGTGTGCGATTAGGGATTCCATGACACGGGTCACCGTTTCCAAGAACGCGACTCGTCTTGATGCCCCGCTGACAGGACTGGTTTTGCCATTCTACCACGATGCAGCGACTTTGTAAATATTATCTTTCTCGCTCTCCCGCACAGCGTGTCAATTGTTTCTTTTTCACGCTACACATTGTATGCGCACACGCACGCTCTTGCTCTCGCCTCGATACATGCGATCCGAAATGAACGCCGCACTTTCGGTAGCTGTACGGAAGTTACGAATTTCCATTGAGAACTCGCCGAGATCAGTTAACTTGGCTACACTGTGGGAGCGTAGAATCGACAAATGTTATCTAAACCTGTTCAAATTTTACATTTATCAATACATTCTTGTCCTAACAAGGTGTTAACAAAAATAAAAAAATGCATATGAGCTAACATGCAAGTTGTTCGCTTAATTAATATCGCTTAATCAACTTGCATGTGTAAACATGCATACTGAAAGATATTTAAATTGGACCACTTTCTTTCCATGTAAATTAAAATAAGAAATGAAGCAATACAGAAACCTTATGAGCACGTTGACGTAAGCAGGGCTCAATTATATGGGAATTTGGTTGATTTACCAATAATAAATTGCGAATTAAGCGCCACGAGAACCGTTAAATGGTTTTGGCATCCGATAGCGGTCGGCTTAAATACATTGAATGTTTGTGAAAACTTGTACCATGGAGAGCGGGTCGCTGGCGCCTGCTGACCACGCCCATGCAGCTCCCGGGCATTTTGTACCGACCAGCATTAATTGCTCCAGCTATTATCTGCACCTAGCTCGACCACATGCTTCCACATCGAGTACGCCCTTTAATTTATCTTGGGAATGTCTTCAGCTCTCTATAGCTTGTATGCTTATTTGTTTTTGTCTGATAAAAATATTGCTTACAGATTAATCCGTCGGCTCATAACGTAAATTAGATTCTAGGCTTATTTATAATCTGTAATTACAGTACCCACTGGCCACGTCTTGTTCCCTTTATCGCGCGCGAAGCGATCTGAAACGCTACACCGAAATACGTATACGATGGAAATTCTGACTATTGTAACATATTAAAGCTGAAATTACTTAGGAATGGATGCTTCTTTCGTTTTACGAGCAGCAGTTTACTAAGGTACAACTTCTGCTGGTCGCTCGTGTATAATTAAATAACTCGTCAAAATTATCCAGCCGAGAGAATCGAAATAATAACGGGGCTATGCTGTTTGTATTTTTACTATAATGATAGCGCCTGGTTGTAATAGTTCTGCTTCGTGTGGCGTGGGAAAAGTCAGTACGTAGTGCCTTTTAAGTAGTCAAAATCATTTTGACGATTCTCTAATCAATTCCAATTTTTTTTTACGGAATATATTTTTCATAAGGTCCTGTGTGGAATGCAGAACGGTAGATTATGGTCAGAGAAATTGTTCCACACCTTTCGCTACCGACAGTAGCATCTGGCAATACAGCTACAATACAGCTACAGCTAGAACCGGCGTGGAGAGCACAGCCGAGCGAAACAGACAGAACACGGATGTTGTTGGTGGGCAGTTCCCGCAGCACTTCTGTGATGCCTACAATGGTAATCGCGGGGGTTTTAGAGGGTAGGAATGACCCACACAACCTGGTTGCCGTTATACCTTAGGTATCATTGATGATTTCCTCTGCGATAAAGAAAGATCCACTGAAAAAAAAGTCCACCACTGCTGGATCATCTAGACACAACACTCAGGTATTATCCCTAATGTTTGTTTTTGCTTATATCCGTCCACATAAATTAATGTATACTTTTTATTGCATTGCTAATGTGTCAGTATATTAATTAAGTAAATCGGCGGTGAACTTGGCAAGGCCTCTTGATGTTCACGAAATACCAATATTATGATGAATAAGAAAACATATAAAGCAAGAACATATGTTATTTGTAGCGAGAACGTAAATTAAGTTTGCTTGTTTGGATGACGGACAATGTCTGACGACCGGTTGGCGTGGTGATGGCACAGCGGAGCCGCCGTGCACGAGGCCAGCGATCGCGGGTTGCGATCCCGTCCAGGCTGTGGATCTATGAATTACAACTATTCTATGAATTATATTAATACAACTAGTAAAATCATAAAATAACATCAATTTGGTTTTATAGCACCCGAAACACAAGTCCTTACGGTGCATACTTAACATGACACGATAAGTCTACTACACATTTAGTGTTAGCCTGAAATTTGGCTTCACGGGATACCTGCATTTAGTAAAAGTGTTTTGAAAATAGCAGACACCAATAAAATCAACATGAGAAATTAATTATTAAATTAATTATAAATTATAAAGAATTCGGTCTATAATATAAATTATTGAGAAAAAAGCCAACGACTTCGACCAAGGACATCGACGCTTCTTACGACACACATTCGTTAGGGCATATTCTACTCTCAATAAACAAGATTTGTTGCGCAGTCGGCACTGTAACAGGGAATTGTAAAATAGCACGCGACACAAAGTGCTCAATCCGAAGTTTAAGTTTAAAAAAATGTTAATTACTTACATAACTATAGGTCGAAACGTATTTGGAGTTTTCAATAATTTTGTTTTCACAAATATACAGAACCTTAAAATTTTCTGTAATTAAAACTATTACTATGATTATTGTGTGAACTTCACCTCTCATACGCGTAAAACGCTGTTTTACTAATTCAGACAGTCAAAAAAGGATTAGGTGTATTGATTAGGTGTATTGATTAGGTGTATTGATTAGGTGTATTGATTAGGTGTATTGATTACTTTTATATTTCTTCTTTCTCCATTCTGTCTTGGCTTCGATTTTAGTATCTCCTAGTCCATCGGATCCATAACGGGTCACTTCTGAGTGTTCGTGAATTTTAATTGTGGTCAAGTGTGGATCTAAACCAGTAATCGAAAAACTAGAATGTCTTTTGAGGCCTACCGACCCCTGTAATGATGCCACCGTTGTCGATGCGCTCGTAACTTGCCAGTAGTCGCATACCTGGCCTACGTCAAGTCGGATACCTTCTCCTGGAAGTATGGTGGCTAATATAAAGTTGTGCACGCACTTGAAACATTTGTTATACCCGAGAAGTGTCCATTAGGACACGGTATGACGATGATTAAAAACATGTTTCTTTGTTACGACTTCAATTCAGCATTGTCGGTATTGACATGTAATAATCATTGTTCCAGATACACGAAGCCTCAATCGTTCGCGGACTGCATCGGCAATGAGCTGCCTCTGGGCTGGGAGGAGGCGTACGACCCTCAGATCGGGCCATATTATATCAATCATGTCAATCGTGAGTATTTCATTGTTCATAAAGCGTAACTGACATTCTCCAGTATTCTAGAAACATATTTTGATAGAAGACTATGAAAGAAGATATGCCTTACAATATGTGTCCTATGGCGCTCTATGGGGTAGGTCTATTTCCAACAGTGGACGTCATCCGGATAATAATGATGATGCCTTACAAGCCCGAAGTGCTAAATTAAAATGTAAAATATATATCTTAAAGCCTCCACAGACAGATTGCTTAGGGCAGGCCATCAGTGCGGTTCGTCTTAACTGGCCTAAACAGTCCCGTCTATGGCGGGGGTTACGATACGGCTTTGAATGATTAAGCTTCCATTTTTGCTATATCCTCGAGTTTACAGGCAAATATGTGGTGAGCATAAGAGTATCTCGTGTCAGTTAGTTAGTACTACGTAGCAGCTGGTAGGTTGTTTGATTTTCGACATTCTAACAGAGCTTTTATAAAGTAAAGTAGACCTTCGTTAATTAAACCGAGACTTGTGTGCTAAAAATACAAATACATAAGCTGCTAATGAGCAGAATCGGCAACGGTACTGTTCCTCTTGAAAAAAAAAAATGGAATAAGGTTAACATAACGTAGCTTACGGCGCAAACTGTGTACATTTCTGCTATTAGCTGTAGGTGCTAGCAAAACTTGAATCTTAATGCGGCACTCACTCATTGTAACACAGCGAAGAGTTACATCGTTTACGGTAAAGCTAATTTATGCCTCTTGGATTATTCAGTAAGGTGAAAAGTGCTCCATGCGGGGGGTTCATGCGGGCCTTACATGTTTTAGTTATTCTGTATGAATTATTGAACACATTGATTCATGTCTAGTGGGTACAAGTCCTGCCATGAATCTTATTGGAGAACACGTAATAGTTCCATAAACCTATCACAAGATGGCGCTATTATTGAATGTGCGCTGAGTTATTGATTTTGTTAACATGGAGCTTACTTAACATTGCCATTCTATTGAGACATACAGTAATATGCGATATACACGTAAATACATTGTTGCATCAGTGTGCATGTGAACCTGGTAATGTGTGTTCTTTACCGATCCTTAAAGAAATGGCACATCTAATATTCATATTTTGTATGGAACACCTCAAAAAGTTTCATAAAACGTATTACAATTGTAACCAGTAAATCACTATTGCGTGACACGTAATACGTTTCGCTTATTCTATCTTGAATCTCGATACGCAATATAAGAGAAGACATTACACTTGGATCGTCATAAGTACTGTACCCTGAACATACATAGTACCTAACTATACATTCCATGTATAGTTAGGTACTATGTATGTTCAGGGGGACATTAAAATAACAACACGATACATGACCAAAAGCTTTTAATGTTACAAATGGCAATTGTAAAACAAAGAGTGCGAGGTTTCACAATAACGGTAGCGCGACAGTTCGCAAGCTACGCACAAGAATTCCTATACATTATTTATAAGTGCGTTTTCCATCGTTTTCTGTTTTTTACTTTTTTTCACTCCGACCACCCAATTTATTTAATTTATCACCCGGCCACGGCGGTTTTATCCGCGGCAATATTCTTGGATTTATATCGCTCACACCTAAGGTGTTTGTGGCATTTCTACAAGGCATACTTTTTTTATTCCAGTATAATGTAATAAAATTTGATCAATATAAATGTTCTTAAATATGAAACCGAAGAAAAACATATTAGTATGATCGTTTACGAATTAATTATGATCCCTAATATAGATCTGAATTCTAAAGCCATTTTATGGGCAGGATATATTTGGCCCGTTCATTTATTTCACTTCTGCATTCAATTTACGATATTGTTGTGGTTCTATTGGCACTTGCGTGACAGATGTTACCCCCTGCGTCCCATATGTACCTACGTTTACCTTCGTAAGTAATTTATATATTTTCAATATTTGACATAACATGTAGTACGGTTCTGCGCAGTGTTTTCGTAGTCACGGATTCGATTGTTATTATTGGGACGTGCACTTTTAGTATTTAAAAAGCCGTCGATCCCTGTGGGATGACTTTTAAGTATTCATAAAATTTATTAAATTTATTCGCCTTATTTAGTTACAATGATATGATGGCTCATAAATACCTACTATAGTATAATGTTGTGGCGCGCGCCAGCCACGCACGCACGCCTAGTGTGGCGACTCTGAACTCGTTATCGGAGAAACCTACTCCAGTAAAACCTCACGGACGCCCTCAGCCGCCTCGGGAGGATCACATGACCCCGTATCTACTAGCAACAGGGCCAAGAGTTTTAGTTTCGATTAATGTAAACACATGCAAAATACTGTCAGCGAAGTAGTTTTCCTTCGACAAATTGGCCCGACCTTTAGAGGTAGTTAAAGTAGGCCACCCGAGGAGCTTTTTAGCACCAGGCACGCTCCGAGAGAAAAAAAGAAGTTTGAAGCTTCTTTTTAGAAAGTACTTACAAAAAAAGAACAAAATGGCTCAGGTAGTCACACATCAGTACATCACTGTAGCGTCAGTTACACCTAGACCCACTCAGTCACATGTTCTTCTGGCGTTTGTATCACGTGCTCATGAGGAGGTTCGTGGCCAAAATCCTTGTTTTGCTGCCCCTACTCTGGTAACAAGTACGGCGCGGCAATCAATAAATTCCTGATAATCTATTGGTATCACAGAATACCGTCTAAGTGTACGTGTGTTCACAGACCTTAATTATTTGGATTCATTAACAGAACACGTACAATCTCTACTTAGGAGCCAGCGGGCTAATAACTAACAATCAAAGCACAATGTACTTGTCCGCCGGTGGTGCATAAATTTCTGGATTACTACGCACTTACGAGCTCTGACTGTGCATCTTGTCGTCTGGGTACCTCGACTGTGTACTCCCTCGATTGAACAGTCGTACAATCAAACGTCTCATTCGTTACACAACTCAGGGTTTGCTGCGTGATGTCATCTGCAACATCCGTACATTATAACATGATGTACAAGTGGATGAGAAAACATAGCTGCTGGCAAATAATGTTGTTGGTGCAATGAATCTCTTTGTTGAGCTCAAGTGAAACAGGTACAATTGTAAATAATGTTGTTGGTGCAATGAATCTCTATGTTGAGCTCAAGTGAAGCAGGTACAATTGTAAATAATGTTGTTGGTGCAATGAATCTCTTTGTTGAGCTCAAGTGAAGCAGGTACAATTGTAAATAATGTTGTTGGTGCAATGAATCTCTTTGTTGAGCTCAAGTGAAGCAGGTACAATTGTAAATAATAACAAATCTGTCTAAAGATCACGGAAACTTGCGACGAGTGCTCGAAAACAAGGATACAGATCTGCATTTTGTTAACTAAAGATAACCGATGCAGGTAACATTAGTTTATTAAATTATAACTAGCACGACCAGGGAGGTACCTCTCGCTCACCTAATGCCGTCGTAACATGACATCTTTCGTGTCGCGATTCGTGCGGTTTGTGAGTAGCCGATGGCCGATTGGGAGAGGGAAAAACGGCACGCATGAGAATAGTAATTATGTGGATGTTCATGGGTCGTCGTAAAATGGTTCCGATTGCTCGTTTGCCCCTAATTCTATAAAAATATTAGTCTCATCAATAAAACAACTCAAAACATACAATAAATTATGTATAATATTACAAATTTTATTCAAAGGTCATAAAATTTTATTAGGACCACCATATCTAACGCGTCAATTATTAGGACTCAAATTACAAATACCATAAATCTAACAGACCTTTATTATGCTACTCCCACTGCAACTGTGCAAACGAAGCTGAACAACTTGTTTCAACAGAAGTTCATAGTTTTTATGTTATTACTATTTAGTTTTTTTTTAGATCGAAGGTAAGCGTATCATAATATCATATCATTTGTTATATATATTATTTATCAATTGTCATGGCGATCTTCAATCGAACTTTGGATTATTTTAAGCAGGTTGTTGATTTTTCTAATATATTGAAATTCTCAGCAAACTGGATAATAAAATTTTAAATATGTGCTCCAGGACTTGTCTCACCTTGCGCAGACGCGTGGAGTGCTTATTAAAGCGCATTTTGAAATACCTCATTATTTATCCCCTGCCTAGTCGTTAGCGTAATTATAAAGGGCTTTATCTCAGAGGCACATTCCTCCGGCGAATTTTTTGCATAAAGCCTTGCCTCTAGTTTTGCACAATTTCCAAGTTTAGATTAAATCTTGATAGTTTCCATACAAATAGCAATTCTTTGTTCGTCATCGATGAGAGAAATCCGGACTTGTTGGACGTTTGGTGTATAAAAATTGCGCCCACGCGAACCTGTTGTTTGTTACAGGTTATTGTCAAAGTTCACGGGGCTTTGCGTGGTCGGACCACCTAGAGTTAGTAGTGGTCACGCCGAACTTCGAATCCTACAGAAAAAATGGTAACACTTAATTGACGAAAAAAGTGGAAAGTGGCAATTTCCTTTCGTTTTAACTTAGTAAATTGAGTATCGAAAATAAGCAGAGCCCCGCTTTTCCCCAGGTGGGTGATAAATTGTCGTGGCGCCATTAGGATGCTTGCCATCAAGTCTTTCGAACTATGCACTATATAGCAAATATGTGTAATGTGCATATAGTAAATATTACGTGCGATAACATAGTGTTTCCAAGCATTCTGCCACGCAGACACGGTCGTCATCTTAGTACTGAACCCTAACATGGTTCTTGTACGAAGTTAATTACTACAAGTGTGTGTTCTGTAGCTTCCATGGACAATAGAGAACAGTTTCAGTTCCACTGGTGTAATGATCGGCCTATGATGCCTCCTCGTCCTGCTGTACCACAGGTTTATAAAGCTATTCTTACTTACATTCATAATTTGGAGTACTTCTACGAATGTGTTTACTTGAAATATGTGTTTTTAGTTCCCTGTGGGGGCGTTGACTTCTAGGGATCACTTCCGGTATGACCGGTCTAAGAATTGCCATATACCTACCTTTTTTTTTGTTAACGCGGGGCAACGCATTTACGCGCCTTCACCGGCGCCGAGTGGGGTCCAGTGATGTGTGGGGCTCGCGGCACATGATAGTGTCGAATACCCACTAAAACCACCGCGAGTGCCATCAGTGCCGCCCTTGATGTGGTGCCCCGGAACAACAATCATCAGCGCACCTCGACGGCTAGTCAGCCCCAAAGGGACCAACTCCACCTCCACAAATGGGGTTGCCCAACGCTACAGGACAACCTCACTGACTTTGGGACAGTGCAATGGGGTGAGGTGCCCATCCTCGCCCTTGGCCCCGTGCATAAGCACAACCTCCTGTTGCTCTTAGGTCCCCTCTTCTTATAAGAGGGGTATCGAGAGCGATTCGTCCTCCTGATTTTTAAGTCCCCTCTTATAAAAGGGGTGCAAAGATTCCGCTCGGTTTAATTGGCTTCGCCCGGGTACACCCCAGGCTACTGAGCCCCACCGCCACGACAAGGCTTGAACCATTCTGGGGGCATGTGCCTACCTTGGCCATTTCTAAGGCGGCGTTACAGGTATCCTAATGAGAGCAAGGCTGTGTTTGAAAATAATTTCCGGCGCGTATCTGTATGGCGCTGAATTACCCCATCCATTCCGCATGTGGTGTACATTCACGTACATTATCAAGCTAAGCGATCTCCCCCATACCTATATTCTGCATGCGCCTGCAATATTTATGCGTTCTGCTCTTAGTTTTATTTTGCGTGACTTTGTACGCGAATGTTCCTACAATTTCGTCTTGCAATTTATAAAACGAAACTGAAAAAAGATTACCAAACGTTTAAAATTTTCTTAAAACAATGAATAATATTAGGTTCATTTTGTCATGATTCTCTTCACCTTTTTATTGAATTCCTTTATTGCGGATCGTTAGTATATGCGTTATACTAACGATCCGCCCTGGCTTCGTCTGTGTAAAACAGGCCGGATTGCTATCTTAACAAATTATACCTTCCTCGGGAATCGCTAATTTCATTGGTAAAATCTCATGAAAATCTGTTCCGTAGATATAATCTGTCACATGTAGACAGACTTTAGGGAGCTTTGTTTTATAATATGCTTAGATGTTCTAAATAAGGGCCCAGTTGGTATCCACTTAAAGACGGCTCACTTCTTGAAACCAAGAAACCGGTGAAGCCCGAGTGGTACTCGCACACCGAGGTCCGCGCAGGAAGCTTGGAGTATTCATTCATTTCATATTAAAACGAACTGTTGCAGTTATAACATATGCATTCCATTCCCATGATTCGTATTTTCCCCCTTTATCTATATTTTATGAATCTCGGTCACCGGAAAATAAGTAACCCATGGGTTCACTTGACTGACGTACAAACGGACGGACAACAAAGTTATCATGTAAGTGTTCCAAAAAATCAAGCACTCACTACTCGAGACATGACCGTGCAGTTAGTGCGTGCCTGGTGCCACCCCTCACCATCGGGAAACGCTGCTCCAGGACGATAATACCGATAGTGGGGATGTGTTCATGAGCGCCGGTACTTGTTAGAATACCGCGGCTGCAATGAAAGAAAAATAATGATATTGAATATTCGAAATATTAGGATGAGACAAATAGACATTCCTAGCAATTTACGTCATAGACTAAAAAACTCGAGGCAGGTTTTGTGTTCTTTTAGCGACATTTATTTAATTAATCCGAGTCTTGTGATGACTCAACGAAGCCAGCTACTGATCGACACGCGACTATTCTTTTTTGAAATTTATCTGCATAAAAATTAAACTAAATAAATGATCGCAGCATTAGGGAACTTGCAGAAGCCAGTTCCTTAATGCTCGCTAGGAAACTGGCGTAAAAATGGCTAATGATGGATTTAAAAACATAATAATAATAAATGTTTCTTTGTTTGTTTATCATCAAATTGTGATATAAAAAGACGATTATAGCTAACATATTCAAATTGATGTACAATAGGCGACCATGTCGCTGCAAAGTGCACTTCTAGCGCATTACTTGTAGCTTCTTCTTATGACCACATGTATTTTGTGGGTTTATAATATTAAATCTATAATTCTATCGTTTGCTGCTATCTACTTCACTCAACAGCTCAACAGACTATCTCTCTCTAAAGGTGCATCTAAAAGCTAAATTATTTAAAAGAATATCTCAAACCTGCTACAATTTTTTGCGAAATTTCAAATGGGTTTAATTAATAAACTAAAGTAAATGCTGCAAGTTTTAAAATGATATCCAACCAAAAAATGATTACCTTTAGATCAGTGCCTTTATAGCATAACGGAAGTCGGGCGAATTAATTCTTAAGCGAATAAAATTATAAGTACAAGACGTGATTCATTTGTTAAGAATCTCACCATTTTGGGTTAGCTGTTGTAGCACCGAAAGGCATTTGACATTATTGTCATTGCAGAGTAGGATAAGTGGTTACATAAAAAAATTAAATTATTATAAATATAATGGAATTGAGGCACGCTTTTAAACTGATTTGGATAACAGTCATAGTTTTATTCCACATGATGTTGTAGATGAGATCGCAGTTCACGTCGATGATGTGTTGCAGATGAATCAGGCGAACCGACAGCAAACCTGTTAATGTATAGACATGATAGACAATTTCGGTACAGTGTAATTGTGATCTGTCAGGTGGAACTTGTCAAATCGTCCGGCTTGTACCAGGGAGCATAGGAGTGTACATACATCCGCTATGGAAACATGTCCCAGCTCCTGACGAGTTGAAAGGGTTTGACATTGTCATTACAAAATATAAATGTTCAATATGTTAGTTAAACATGGAGATGATGCGTTACGTTGCATCATGGCTGTGATTCCAGTACCCGGACTCAGGTCGCAGGCGGATGCCATGATGATTTTAGCCTAAATATTTATATCAAAACACGTAATAATCTACAAACCGTCTTTTCTGGATTTATTTCTGTTTATAAAAATGAAATTTGAGAAATCCTAGTAACGGAATAACTAACAAAATATCTACTTCGCTAAGCGACTTTGAATCGTGAGTGATTGAAGATTAGGTATATTTTATGTATGGGTTTGTATCTATCCCTGCCTGATTCTAGATGTCTTTAAGAATATTTTGAACTAGATTTTCCTTTTAAGTAAATAGTGAACGAACACAAGCTGATGATTGTAGCGTAAAACGTAAAAATATACGGTTCTGATGGCCTGCAGTTAAAATACATAATGCGATCGCTACGTAAGTCGGCTACGAGTCAGGTATGTAGGCAGGCAGGTTGCTCAAGAATTTGCCTTGCATAGGTGTACTAAATCGGCCTGTCCCGAGCATTATATCTGGACGCGATATCTTGCACTTTCTATTCTTAACGTTTTAGTGTCATGGCTTTTTATTTCATCATGAAAAGTTCTGTCGGTGCGTTTGTAAGGGAACATTTGTGAGTTTTATCTGTTTCTATGTAACACCATTAGCGGGTAGTGACTACTTCAGGCTACCGCAAAACAAGGCTAAATGCATTACTAGCCTTCACCCAAAACCTTTCCACCTTACACCCGTAATGCACACAGCCCACTTAATTGGTTTCTATGCCGGAATGTTGCCAGCTTATACTATATAACATTTCTTTCCGACGTTACAGTCACTTTACAGTGGCTACGGTCTCTCGTCTACCCCAAAAAGTATCAAGTGTTTAATGTATTGAATAAGATCTAATGTTTAGATTATGTGTTTAAATGGACATAACCCGTTCAGTGGCGAATTGAAATTCCCGTAATAAATACAGTCCTTCAGCAAGATCAAGATCCGTGCAATAGTTTTGTGTGACATGATAACAGATACACTCGGCAAAATATTTACATTAGTTCCTACCACTGTAGTTCCTAGTAATCCTTTACTCAGCGGAAGAAGTGTGTGTGTGTGCGTGTGTATGTGTAGTTGCTTCACATCGTATGATACAGGAATTCCTCTCATGCCATCACAGTGGCTGCATTCCTCGGGCACTCGCATGCCGCGTGACATCCAAAGTGCGCGCGCGCCGATCTTTCAATTATTATTCTCAATTCTGGACACACAAGGCCGGGCCGAGTCAAGAGACAATGGCAATTGAATGATCGTATATAGACAGTGTGCCGCGTGCTGTCGTACCTAGGAGCACACTCACCTGACTGTGTGCTGTCGCTTGAGCTCTGCAACAGTTTACAGACACTGCAAGACTGACTCACAGTCCTACAGATGTACAGAGTTCCCGGTCGTATGTAATCCAGCCATTCCTACTAAATTATATATACTTACTGAAACGGCTGGAGGTACGAAGTAACAGCAGATGTGTTGCAGATTGTGGGCGGATAGAGTGAGGTGGACCCATAAAAACAGGAACCAAGAGATTTTGATATTTTCGGTCAGCACGACCGCCTACTAAGTTTCAGCTTTAGTCGCAATAACTTCTTGAGTTTTGGATACAAACAGTTACCGTACACAGCATCGTTGTGGAATCAACCGCCACCCGGACGGATTCATTTATGGTTGTGCAAGAAAATGGCATGTCTCAAAGTCCGACAGAACGCCTGTTAACCTTCAGGCTGTGTGGATTGCTGTGGTTGTCGGTAGTCACCACAGGATTCGCACTGCTTGTTTGCATTCATTTGCTAAGAAAGATACACTTTTTTTATACATTCATTTCTTTAATGATAGTGGATACATTTTTTGGGGTATAATTACAGTATCAGCGTCGTTTCTTGCACTGAGCCATGTAACATCTGGATCGACGCGATCACACTCGAGTCGCAATCTGCTCGAACCGAGCCAATCGTGAAAATTATCATTCTGGTTGATCATCGGGCGCTCCGCAAGCCCGAATGGAGACCCCATTTTTGAGCCGGAGTCTCAGCGGTGAAGGCAAAATAGAAATATTGACGGATACACATTATGTGTATTCCATTTTCATTTTATTTCTTCTCTGGCAATCTTTTCAGATTTCAAAAGCGATGTAACAATTGCACGGTATAAAAAAATGTGTGCACTTATGTACATGGGTTAGAAGTTGTACGCCTTTGACCGGAACAAGTTAAAATTATCTTTAATAACTTTCTTTACCTTTCGCCTTATTTTATGTTTGTAGAAAAAATGATACTAACAATTGAAATGAGGTATTTAAGACATTGAAAGAGAAGACATACGGTAACTTTATTTGAAAAACTGAAATATTGACTAAAGCTAACTTCAGGTTGTCGGTCGGTGAGCGTGCCCCAACGCGAACGCTTAAAATTTTTTCACGACGTAATTACAAGTGCTTGCGACCAGATTTATCGCGGATTCTATTCAGGCATAAGATGTGATGTAATGTTGCATCGTACGCAGTAGGTACGTACGTATGCAGGAAGTACGCACGAGTTCACGAATTCCAACAATTATGTTATCTATGTCTATTAGCTGTTATCAACAACCGAGAGGATTATAGTGTGCTTTCGTCAGCCTTAATCAATCCGTTGCGGAATATGCTTCGTTAAGGTACGTCTTTAAAATTAAGAAGGGAACCCTTCTATAATATACGTATTAACAAATTGTTGTACGTCTGACATGGAAATATAAGATACTTCCCGGTGAGTTGGAATCATGAAATTCGACAGGGAGTATAATAGATATTACTGTAAGCTGGTACGCCTTACCAGCTCACCTGAGTTGACCAGATCGTGCCTTCCGTTAGCTCGAAAGTATATGGAGCTCCGAATTAGACTCCCACTTGACCGGTTTATATTTCTTTTCGCGAGAAAACCATATAAAACGCGAAAGCTTATACGTAATTTCACGCCTTTGTTACGTAAGCGAAAGGTTACCCGCTCGTGCCGGCCCGATTCTTCTGCACAGGAAATTAAATAAAAATCTTTCGATTATTATGAAGAAAGTGTAAAGATGACGTAAGCGTCTTTATGGCAATACTCTGCGTTGCAGTACCGGTAGCGCTATTGAGCGGCTATCGAGTATCGACTGGCGGTAGCTAAATGATAAATATGAATTGCATCGGAGAATGGATCGTGCGATAAGGCGCTATAGAGGAAATAATATAATGGTGTTGCAATTATCGGCAAGTCACTTAAATTGACGAAGTGACAATTGAGAAGTGCATTGTGACAGATTTTCATTATCTCTACGGATTTAATCTGTGGATATCAATCTTTACCCGTGAGACACAATGTTGGAACAAAAGGAGAGATGGACAGAGAAAAGAGATAGAAAAAAAAGATGCAGAATGAGAAAAAAATGTGAAAGATGCCATCCAATGCATCATCGATTACATCGCTGATAGATCTTGTGTTTTGTGCGGTTTTTGGTGACCTGATCTAGGAGACGAGTAGATGGCAACCCACGTGCATCATGCTTCCTTATACTATAAATAAAGAAAGATGGGAGAGATAGGGGGAGAATCTTCTTTGTCGTGGTGTTGGAGTCACGCTTCTCCAGTGACCTCGAGCTGGCCGCGGGCGTAGTGGATTAGAAAATGCAAAACACCTGTAATTTGTCGTTACATTGCAACTAATTTAAATATGGTATATTGCAATTAACTTGAGTATGACACTTTTCCAATGTTTCTCTTCTCAGTCCTCGGGAATTCGCGTGTCCAGTATAACTGAAACGTCGAGCAAGTAAATTACTGTAATGAACCGCGATAGAATCCGTCAAAAGTAGTTTTTATTGTATTTAAGCGATGAAGAAATTCGACTGAAGTAACCAGCAGTGAGCGTCTACGGCGCTCTGCTGTGTCGTAACTCACTCACTGCTCGTATTAATCTGCACGCGTCCCTTTTGACTTCCTCCGTTATCTATCGTTCACATGTAATGTATGACTTGTCAGTGTACCGAAACGTCCTCTCGGCCACCTCCAAGACGTACGACGTGCGTATGAATGCACTGTCGCTAACACAGTAAATCTATAAACAATATGTAGCTACCTAGCCCATTATGCTATCTGACCTACCAGATGGAACCGTTTATCGTTTCTTATTTTCAATTCCACAGCACCAAGTTCATGTAAAAAAAGTAAATAAAAATTGGATTCAAATGAATCACTTGTTGAGCGTCCAACATAATACATTACCACTGCGCCGATTTACATCTTTTTTACTCATTTACTCGCCTTCACCGGCCCGCCGTGGAGTCCAGTGGTGACACCACCGCCCAGACCACCAGAGCCATCAGTGACGCCTTTGCTGAAGTGCCCCGGACCAAATAAATCAACAGGGCACCTCGACGCCTAGTCAGTCCCCTAAGGGACGACGCCTCGACTACGGCAGGGTTGCCCCGCACCACATGGCATCCCCACCAACGCTCGTACAGTGCAATGGGGTGTGGTACCGATCCTGGCCCCTTGCCCCATGCTCAAAAGCGACTCCTCCTGTTGCTCCTCTCTCCTCTCTTATAGGATCCCCTTTTTATAGATCTAATATATTCTATAGATCCCTTCTTCTTTGTACCCCACAAAGAGCGCCTCATTCCTCAAATAGAAATGAAATAACTGAAACTACAGACATATAGCGTAGAGCAGCAATGCTTTTTAGCAACGGTACGCAAGGGATGTACGCGTTTAGGGTGCCTGTCTTGGGGCCCTGTTTAATAACATTAGCGCCGAGACCATTTTAGCTACCATCAGTCATCGTCAGAGATGAGGGACCGCGTGGTGTCTCCGGCCATGATAACAATACTTACATTAGCTATATAAACATTCTCATATCAGGATGCATCTCTCCCATCTGCGGGAGGGTAGGGGGGTCGGCACTTTTTCAATCGCAATTCTAGTCCCATCACCCGACGAGCACCTAGCAATCCGATGAAGTCGCACTGGGATTCACTTTGCTGCCGCAGCATAAGTTCAGGTCCGGGGAGAAGCTTTCCCCTAACCAGCGGCGGTCCCGGTGTCGTCACCCATTTTGTCCTTTCTTTATAAAAACGTTAACGAAATACACCCCAGTGTCATACTTTTGTAATTGTAATGGGATTTTTGAAACATTTTAACTTGGTTTAATCTTTACAGAGGTGACGCAGATTGAAGACCCGAGGCTAGAATGGATGAGCATACAGGAAGCGATGCTGAGGGACTACCTGCACACCGCGCAGGAAGCACTAGAGGTGAGGCATAGCTTACACCAGTACCACTGGAAACTGATTTTTTTTGTTTCTTAATGTTTCTTTTAATACATGCGAAAGTCTTGAACAGTGCTAAGGAAAGGTCAACTATAGCCCATTTTGCTACGCCATTAGGGGAAAGGGGGTATCAAGTTAATTAAAGCGAGATATTATCAATCGAATATGATATCTGTAACGTTCTCAGAGGCACACTAGCGCGGCAGATAACAAAGGAATGTGATTGTTCTGATAACACAGATAAGAGTAAGTGCCCTCTTATTGTCTAATAGAGCGCGCGATATCAAAATCATATTTATATAACTCTAAAAATAACTTCGTGGCTTTCGTCTAATGGTTAGACGGTTAGGCCGATCTGTCAAATGATGGTTGTCGTACGAAGAATGGTCTCATGGTTATTGAAAAAAAACAGAGCTCATCTGCAATTTCTTGAATTCTCTGTTTTAATATCGCAGTTTAACACTATTTGGCAACATATAACTCAACTGACTGATTGCTAGCGCGTTATATTTGGTAACAAATAATTTTTGGTATATCTAGCTTAATAACCTAAAACCTTATAACATATAGCTTAATAACCTAAAACCTTATAATATTTAGCTTAATAACCTAAAGGGAATCAAAACATAATTCGCGACTATTTAAAATAATTATATTGCAATGCGTCATTCGCGTTATTAAGGCGAACCTAAAGACACCGCATATGCTAAAATCCCTGAAACCGTTTAGGCTGTATGTAGCAGGAAACAGATATCTACATACTCGAACACATACATACGTTAAAGAACATTTCCCTACTTCAGGTGCAGGCGAGTAATAGAAAAGCAAATGTGTTGTGTATTCAGGTATTATTATTTGACATGGACTCAAGCAACACCTGGCATGGTGATCAGTAACTCGACAATCCACTCCTCCGCCGAACTCTCTTGCCCGCACAATCCACTCCTCCGCCGACCTCTCTTGCCCGCACAATCCACTCTTCCGCCGACCTCTCTTGCCCGCACAATCCACTCCTCCGCCGACCTCTCTTGCCCGCACAATCCATTCCAAATTTTATAAATCTAAGTTGACAGGCAGCCAACACATGTTCTCACACTAAAAATGTACAGAGGTCAACATAATCTGTTTATCGCCCGATCTCATTTGACGTAGGGATTACGACCTGACCCCGTTCCATCAATGATAAGTCTGACGTCAATTGACAGATAGCATAGGTAAACAAAGAGATGAGAGATCAAATATGTCACCTTAGACCTTTAGATGGGCGTCTGATAAGGAATGGAATGTATTGTAATCAATCATCGTGCATGCTGGACATCTTAGCTAAGTTTGTTATATATAGGCCATAACGAGAACATGACGGTGAAAGGCAGGTTTTCAAACCGAGAAATTTTCGATGAGAATATTATAAAGGGCCCTTGAATGATAGGCACACCGACCAGACGTAATGATCTGCTTGTGACCGCCGGTCCAGGTTTTATAGAAGTACGAGTGTCGGTCGTCTTGGCGGCATCATTAAAAAAGTCCATTGCCAGCATAGGACCAGATAGTAGAATAATGATGACGGTGTGCAAATAGAAATAATGTTTTGCAAATGCGTCGTTCGTCCTACGAGCTACACCGCGTACAAAACAGCTGGCGAGCCGCGGCAAAATGTGAACTTCAACCGGAAAAGTCTCGCATACCTATATATTGTGCTAGGCTTGACGTTAAGAGTGATTCATTCCGTCCAAATTGTGGGAATATTAATGCTACCGTGGATGTCTGCGAGTAAATATCTCTCTTGACCTCGCAACCGGCCGACCGTGTCGGTGATGATGTGTAGGATATACCGGTGTGTACTGAGGCCTGGAGCTGCCTAGGCCAGTCACAAAAATCATAATATTGTTGTGTCAATTTTAGTATGTTTATTTCTCGTGCGTAGTGTTCTGGAGTTCTCGCCATTAAATGGTGTAGAGGAATATAAATATCATGGTATATAAATGTCTAGTAAATGTAGTAATATAAAGAGCTGTTTTATGGCAACTGTATATTGCAAATTGAAAAAATAATTACTTCGTGTTAGGGACTACAAAAAGGTTCCAAAACTGCAATTCGATATTCAAGATAACTATTTTGTGTTGAGATTTTAGGCGACTAAGTATCCGGTCACTATTCAGTTTAATAGCTTAGAAAATACATCATAAATTAAGTTAGGCAAAATCGTGGGTACACCATTATAGAGTAAACTTCGATAATATGTCGTTAGCCTTCGTAACAAATAAAAGTTGTTACGGTGCACAACCTGTTTTGGTTTGTGAGTGACAATTTGCGTTTTATTTACAAAACAAATGGATACAAAACTATACTGAGCCGATAATGGTGTTGACACCTGCTCCGTTAAACACGTTGTCTTGAAAAGTAACAACAGCATTTGTGTTTGTAGCGGCCAGTGGCCAGTGTGGTGATTGGTGATCGCCGACATGACAGGGTGTTGCGCCTGTACCGGACTGAACTGCCAGGCTTTAAGGCCTGCTCGGGGACGGACACATTTGAAACTTACCGAGTATCCGTCGATAATGAATAACTGAATGAAAATGATTACAAACCATTTAATGTATCGGAATTACATATGTAGTTTCTGCCTGTAGTTGAACATTGTAATGGGAATCAGGACGCCCCTATATCCCTGAATACAAGCGCCCCCCCATATCATAGCAGCCGCCGGCCCTACTATTCTGCAGATACACTATTACCACAGAACAATTTAACAAAATTTATTCAAACAAAGCGAGCACGGGTTGACAGTCAAAAGGATTGACAGAAGAAGAAGAGGGTTGACGGAAAACGAACGAAGGGACAAGTGTAACCTTCATGGTCCTCATCGTCCGTTATCAGTTAATACCACAAAAATATAGGCATATTTAAATTGTCCTTGAAGTAATTTTTTTGGTAAAAATAACCTGATGTTAAGATTAAACCTCGATATTCATTACGACTTGATGCGGCTGTAGCCTGAAGATACAAGTAAGTTGCCAAATGTAGCCAGTCCAACTAGCATCGTCAGCAGGGACTCGCAACCCACCGCGAATGTCGAGCGACTTTAATGTATTTAGATAAGATTAAGTAGGACGTAGCCCACGCCAGATTAACGCGCACAGGCCTGGTGCACCTTCACTATATCGATACAATTTAAAGAATTCGCCGACTGAGGAACAATGCATCGAGCTCCTACTGAAGTGTACTAATATGGCTCTAGGACATGTGTGCGACAAAATACGGGGAAGAAAATTAAAAACGTAAAAAAAACCGAGACAAAACCTTCGGTAAGAGCAGGAAATACATTTTTTGTTGTGACCCTTCATAAAAATACTAATTAATATCATTAACAAATTAATCATGAGCGTGGCCGTGTCGGGGGGCCTGATTATATCTTTTTATTTTGCCGGTGACGTGGCCTCCGACTTAACTCGAACGAATGGACCGAACAAACTATGAGAATCGCATACAATCGGTTTATCCGCGGGGCTCTACCCAGGTATGCCGCAGACAGATACGTATATATATACACACGTTATTCGCCGGGGATTATGACTTTACACTCTGCTCTTGTTTTAATATTCATGAAAATCTTATAGACCATCGACAATCGCTATGAATTCTATTAGGTCAGATTCTTTTCTGTATTGCTGTGTAAGTTGCTGCAGCACGAGAGAAAGGAAGGCAGGGACAGAGAGCTAGACAAAAGGCGATGATCCGTGACACGTAACATTTAGTCTCCACACACGCACTTCACACGACACGAATCTAATCCGAACCCATGGCTCGTGCCGTTCTCTATGACACTTGACAGGGTTGCGTCGGTAAACTAGTTAGAAAGCAAAATTACTTAACATTGCATAGTTCCAACATTCGCAGACATCTCATCGTAGCTAATTACGTACAAATATCTGAAAAGAAATCGTTAATATCAATAGGTTCGCTGTGGAAACGCATATTTCCCTAATCATTATGGGCGCAAGCCGAATTCCAGTTGGTTTCAACTAGTTTGTTACAGTCGGATATTGCGTTCCTTTGCGCGATCCAATCACTCGAGCGCCAGTGCCACGTAGTGCGGCTTCTGCGAATAGGCGTCTGCTCGCAGCTCCACTCACTTGCTGCTGGATTATTAACTTACGGGATGGTATAGCATTAGGGGGCAAGCCGGACTCTCACAAACCGCATAAAACGCGGCCTCGTAGCCGCCACTTCACGCCATAATCATACGAGGTCTGGGTAGCTCGCATGACTCCGACGATACTAGTGCCTACGCGATCGTGTTAAATAAGGCTGCAATGTAAAGCAGCAATGGTGTTTCTTCTTAGAACTAGGTAATAGTGTCGACAGGTCAGGTTTTATCAGGTATCTAATTAAATAATGACTATCATCTTTATTACGATCGTTACTCAATTCGATATAAAGTAATCTCTAAGTAACAAAAAGTTTTCGTATTTATCATGTTTTATGCAAACGGTATAAATGTTACATCCCATCCGAATGGTAGACATTTCCCGTGTCAGGACAGCCTGGTACATGAGCACACCGTCCACACTCCACACTCCACACTTAAAGGTCGATTCATAAAACACCATATTTAGAGATCCTTTAAACCCCAAAGGTGTTTAACCCTTTGGTGGTTTCAAATATCTCTAAATGACTATCCTCAGGGTCACGGAGAACAGTAGGAAACATTATAACTATTATGCTATTCATGTAACATTCCTCTGTTAACTTCCAGGGCTTCCTGGCCATGAATAGTGGGCAGTCCTCACAGACTCTGCTGACGGTGAAGCAGTATTGTAGTAAAAATAAATACACGTACAATGTTTTTATAAATGCTATGTAAAGATAGCAGCAGATATAATTATTTTATGGCAGCGTCCGCGCGTCTGAGCGCGTATGTTCCAAACCACTTACAGCACATTGCAATTTACATTTGAAATTCCTCCCTTACGACTAAATGTACAGACATCATGTTTTAAGACACTGCTTGAGATATTTTCAGTTTACTTTTTAAATGTCAAGTAGGTAATAGAGTTAGGGGTACCGACTACTTTGACTTCGAGGCAATCATATATTTACTACTGCGCGTATACGTAAAACATTTGAAAAATCTTTATCATACATAGAATGTTAATTAATTATAACTTACTATATACTTTAGGTATTGGTCTGCGTAAGCTCCTCACAGTATGCGAGCAATATGCGGAGGAGAATGTACTCAGCTACAACACAGAAAAAAATGTTTTTCTACTCTTCAGGGGACCTTTAAATTTCAAACCCAATTTTATATTGTGTGGAACTCCCCTGAAGCAATTGGCTGAGTTCTGATACCTTGGTCATATTGTGACGGACCACGTTGACGGTGATAGGGATATCGAGCGTGAGCGTAGGGCGTTGTCAGTCCGTGACAGTGTGTTGGCTCGCAGGTTTACCCGCTGCAAAGTGCAAGTCTACTGCTTTTTTACACGAGCAGTCTGTGGACCGACTATACGCAGCGGACCTACGGCGCCCGCGTGTCAACAATAATGTGCTGAGGGCGGTGTTGGCCAAGCCAAGATACTGCAGTGCGTCTGCTGTTTGTGGATGCTCGTTTTGACGATTTCTACTCGATCATCCGTAAACGTACAGCGTTTATGATAGGTCAATAAGCAGAACCGACATCCTCATCGGCACATTAGCTCAAATAGTCGATAGGTCCCTCCTGGGTAAAGTGGAATGATGTACACACCAGCACCAGACTTGAACTTAGACCTAGATTACAATGATTTCTAATTAATAATACTTTACTGACATAGATTAAGAATAAATGTTATTAACAAAAATAGATTTTAGATGTTACAAAATTGTATTTGATGTAATATTATATGGACTGTTTTGTCTGAAATAAAGATTAATTATAATTATTATTATGTAATTATATATATATATATATATATATATATATATATATATATATATAATTATTATTATTATTGATAGAGATGTAAATTCGGTCTCAATGAAATTTTAATTTAAAAAAGAAAACGTTATAATATGTCTGACAGTGCACAGTGCCACAGCTTGTGTATTACTTCTGTCTAGGCACTGTCAGCGTGTTTCAAGTTGTAAGCTTTCTGCACATTCTCCATTAATCTTCAATTGTACCGAATTTCTAATTCCTCCGTTCACGCAATTCATTTAAAAAACGGATGTAATTTTTGTCTTCACTTACTAATGTATATTTAAACCGCGATATTATCCTACTATGTAGTCTGATAAACTCATTGCTTGGATAAAATAAAAAGGTTTAATTTGACCCAATGACATTGCATAAGTGCAAATGATATAATTTAGTAATTATGTGGATTTCCATGACGTCGGTAGTCGTAAAAAAGGCTCCGATTGCTCGTTTGCCCCCTCATGCTATAAAAAAAAGGATTTGTCATTGTATTGAGCTTAAATAATGTAACAAGTCTGTAGGTGTTGATAAAGGTAAACCCAAGTCAGATAACACGTAAGCCAGTAATTAGCTATTACGAGACCGTCTAACCCAGGCAGATATCATTTGCATGAACATTCTTGTAACACGCCTGTAATGATGTGAACATCTGTACGTCATTCCACCATGACATGGATGGTTGGCATTTAAACGTTTATTACTGCCAGAGACTTCTAGCCACCATAAAGCTGAATATCTTTTTGTCTTTATAAATCGCTTCCTCGGACCACTCTTAATGAGCTGGCTGAAATTCTCTCCTTGACTTTGAGGCAAGTATACATGCAAGTAGTTGTTACAACCGGGGTGTATGTGTAAGTAAAGAATATGTAAGTGGCGGACGATCATGTGGAATACATTAGGCTGCAGTGCGGTTTCCTTGCTTGTCTTTACTTTTAAAGCTAATATACATTTTATGCGACCTGGCTCCATCGGCCTTGTATAATTATCTGCACATATTATAAAACAAGTACCCAAAATCTGTTGTCTCTGTGTGATCGAATTTCTCCAAATGTGCTAAACTGATTTCACCAGTGGATCGAGCGATTTCCGAGGAAGGCTTTAGCGTATAATTTGTTAAGCGAGCAATCCGGTCGATGTTATATATGGGCGAAGTTGGGGTGGATCGCTGGTATTGAATATATTTTATGGCCTGGCACCAACTGTCCATCGTGTGCGACAGTAGTTCAGAAACGAGGATCGAAATAGTTACATTAACGACAGAGGATACCCGACTGCATCTAAAGGTCATCTACAACTGACCTAACTTTTAAATAATGGAATCCATTTGAGTGTGTGGCGCTAGATGCTGATGATGCTGAAAGACATTAGCCCAGTACTCAGTTAATCTGCCTGACTTTCCAGTCTAAAGCAAATATAATCACATATATTTGATATAGCCTGCACGCTGTTGCGTGAGCTACTTAACATGCTGGGAGCATACCGCTGCGGGCGCGTTATCACCGAGTCTAGCACATAGTTGCACGGTGGTACCGTCCACACGTGACGGCATGTGTGTGCCATTACAAACTGTGCTCGTACGACAATCGCTCTTATCCGTACATCCTACGGAGCATTTGGTGATGTCTACGGATCTGTTTGCGCAAAGATCCTTGTGTTGGTCTGTGACGAAAATATTTGTGTTGACGAAATAGGCATGACATTGTTCATTTGTGATTAGGTTTTTAGATTTGTTTAGAAGTTTTAAGTCATTTGGTGCGTTATTTGTTCGTTCTCTAGCCACGGTGAAAACCTGTTACGTATACATCCTATTTGTTTCCGTGTTTCAATTACAGAAG
Organism: Eumaeus atala; assembly: GCA_017140195.1. Classification (NCBI taxonomy): domain Eukaryota; kingdom Metazoa; phylum Arthropoda; class Insecta; order Lepidoptera; family Lycaenidae; genus Eumaeus; species Eumaeus atala. Next base: position 313,177 of record JAFELO010000787.1, read on the forward strand.
TATCTTGTTAAACGTGCAACGGACTTCTTTACAAGAAAAGTGGTTTACTATGCGTGCACAGAAATATACATTTTATATGAATATATAAACATAAGTAATTGAGGTTTAAATCTTTCTAATTTATAGATAATGTGATGTTCTATAGAGTTGTGCGTTTTCCATACGTGATACCATACCAGTGTGCACTGCCCGTAGCACTATGAACGTCACTCAGGCTGTGGCGGTCGAATTTTTCATGACATAAAACAGTGTTGAAACTTGGCAGTCGTGTGAGTACTACTAGTGGTCTAAAGTCTGAGCACTACAAGAGCTGTGTAACAACCATTTTGTACGTGATGTGACTGTTTCAAAACATGACTAGAGATGAGATAAAATAAACACGTAATTCCGTCGAATTATAATCTTGTCCGTGTGTAAATATTTCACAATCTATTCTTAGTTTTTAAAATCAAAAGGTTTTGTATGCGCTAAGACGTGAATTTCGCGGAAGATTACCTTACAACTACATCGGCGGGGGTTCCGAGAATGTGCGTGCGCAGTATCAGACAACCGAGAGATGCTCCGGCTGCAACTCATTTTTACATAGGTGGCTCGATAGATAGGAACTCTAATGGCACGATTATAATATTTCTTTTTTGACTAAATAAATGGAAATTATGTTTCGGAACTTGTCAATGAGAATTAAGAAAGCTGGGCGTTACCGTTAAGTATTGTAAGAGGTGCCAAGCACGTGTATATATATATATATAGATATAATTGAAATTCGTTACGAAAATTAAAGTTTCGCACGTGGCCATCCGGGGACTTTTGTGCTTCAACGAGGCAGAGCCCCCGTACGAACCGGACAGGATTGTGGGGCCCTCACTTAGTGCTTGTTTGCAGTAGTGTCTGTCCATTAGACTCGTGTAGTCATAATGACGGTTCATAAGCTAACGAATATTGTTTAAACATCAGCCGGGGTGTAGAGTTACGTGCTCCTTCAGTAATCCGATACTGCCGTGTCACATTCAGCCCAATGTTGACATTATGATGTCAGCCGCTTTAAAGTTCACAATCAAGCCTGTTCATCTCATTTGGTGCGTGTGCGTCATATGAACATCACTACACTGGGATCATTTTATTCGATGTTGGAGAAATTTGAGGATCTCGTATAATCTTATATCTTTTAATAGAAGACCGAACAAAGGAAAATAATCACTGTTGTATAAATACTCCGGTAGATTACATTCTAAAAGGAAGAGGTAATTAACAAATATTGCCCAAAAACACTTCAAACATCAACTTGACGATAGGAATTTTTTGAAAGTAAAAGAATATGGCGCTACGGAATGTCATTATCATTCAAAACTGTCAGAACACATGCGCAAAAACACACATAGCTACTAACGTAAGAATGTAAACTAATAGATTTTAAATTTGGCATGCATCTGAGCTCGAGCCAAGCCAGCTATTGAAAGTCCTTGATTCAAAGATACAATTATTCAAATGTTCACCACAGCGAACGCTAATACATATTTGATTGCACACACCCTGAATGTTTAAAGGAGTTAACGACTGGTTCTTTGTATGCGTTCATAACATCTAGAAACCTCGCTAGATACAATTTCAACCGGAGCAAAATTAAGGCAGATAACATTAAAATATTCAATTATATGTCATAATAATTAGAACTGTTAATAACGCAGCAACGGGTATATGTGATGGGTTGTCAAATGATAATGGACTGGAAGGGGACATGCGCAGAACTTGAAGCATTGCATTAGTGTTCATACGTTATGATTCGTGTCAGCAGTAGACAGTAACGGCACGACGACTGCGCACCGACGTGACGACAAGTCGCAAGTGTCGGCCTTGGGGTGGGGCAGAGCCTAATTTAGTGCACCTGGAATACTGGAAACTTGAAGACAAAATATAAAATAAAAACTATAAGCTTCCAAGCCATAGGATGCAATTCATGCTTCTTATGGTCAGTCAAAAATTATCAATCGTCAATTCTATTTCGGGAGAAGTTTAATTTGTTCCGCGGAACCCAAAAGGGTAGCAATTTGTATTTTTTGTTGAGTGTTTATAAATGGTAGGCTCGTAGGACGTGGGGCAGGTCGTGGACGGCCGCGGGCTGCCATATGCTGAACCGGCTTCCAGAAGCTTCTGTCGGTTAATTGGTTTAGATTTTTTATTACACAATAGGAGGAATTAAAGTATTTTAATCAATCAAAATTTAATATATTATTGTTATTAAGAACCTAAAATTAAATATTAAGACAAGACACGATTTCAGAAAACTAAGGAAACAATTTGACAGTAGTTTATTATTGACAATAGTTGCCACACACAAATATTTGGTATTTGAGTTCGTTTTTAAGGTTTAGGACAAAGGGATCTAAAATGTCAGACGATTGCTTTGGGGAGCAAATAATAAAAACGGAAACATACAAAGATCCTGATCTGCATCAGTTAACCTTACCGATGCCCAGGACCATAATGATGATTGTAACATATTGACAGCGGGTGAAGTAGGTTTAGTTACAAGTTCAAAATATATCTCGTATAGAGTGCTACATAGAAACACCAGTAATCGTTTCCAAGAGATGAAATGTCATTAAGTTTTCCAATTGCCGGTTCAAGCTGATTCTGGTAACATTTAAACGCTTTTTTTTCTGTCTCGTTCTCAATTCATGGAAATGAGCTAATGGCAGTGCACGGCTTCAGATGATCTGCCAAGGTTACGACGGTCTTGTGTTGATAACGTCCATCTGCATTGTTTATTGTTCCTTTATTCGTGATTACGAAGACGTTTTTCATTCGATCCTTTTGGTTCACGTTATTATGTAAGCGTTAGTGCTATTGCGGCCTTGCAGCCGAATCGGAATGACGCAAGAGCGACTACTCACAATCCGCACGAAACGCGACACTGAAGATGTCACTTTACAGCGGTATTATGTGAGCGAGAGGTACCTCCCCAGTCGTGCCGGCCCAATTCCGTTGCATAGTGGGATGTAGTATCTTGCACCATGCAAGGCCTCTTCCCCTTATTCTAAATGTTGTGGCACGCTATATTATAATTTTAATTTAACTTCGATAATAATCAATGGAAAGCATTAGGATAGATTTTACGCGGGACAGGGGTAGTTTATAATTATTATGGCTGGTTTGTCTATGGTGGCTCATTTTGCTTTATAATGATTCCCATGAGCATGGAAATGATTGATTACCCGTTGCATCTGGTACCATTGCCTACCACAGCCACCATTCTTCTATATAAATATATTTGTAGAGGCAATTTTGCGCTCTTGACACTGCTCTATTTTTTAATTATATATAATCATCTATGGTTCGGCTCTAAATAAGAAGTATTGACGGGAAAAACAAAAGAAATATACCCGATGTTAGCTAGTCGAGAAGAAAAATATAACAATGACCAAACATTATTGGCAGAAACGCTACTAGAGCTTTCTTAGAATCTGTTCAATGATCGAAGAACGCATAAAGGACAAGTACTCAACATCGATTTTATTTGTATCGATTTTATGTAACAGCCTACATAAAATAAGATTGAACTCCTAAGTTTGTAAATGGCTTATAAACTCAATATAGGATCGCCTGGGGGTTTGGAGATGAAATGCAGTAAGTAAGTAATGATTATCGCCGGTCAGTAATACGCAGTGACGCGTGTTGCAACTTTAAAGCCTAAGTTACACGGGAAGGGCAGGGAATGCAGTCGCAGAGTTATCGATGCTTGTGCATTCAAACTGTTTGTGTTCGATAGTTTTAAGGTACGCGGAAGTGTCTTTATGTATAAAGAGAGCGTTAATCAAACATTTTATTGCAATATCTAATTACTCTATTATTTTAAGAGATAGAGCCTATGCTCATTTCCGCGGAATGGGACCGGGTCGAGCTAGGTGGCGTAACCTCGATGAGGATGGGTATAGAAATCGGTAGTCACGAAAGAGATGAAGCCATCTCCATATTTGTTCTATCTGTTACTGGATCTGACTGACTGTGGTTTCCTATGCAAGGGTCATGGTGTGCACAAAATAAAAAATAATTAGCTGATACCAATGCCGATACGCGAATTTATTTACGTTCATAAATATGTTATTGTAAATGATTTTGTCAGTTTTGAATAACATTTTAAGCTTAAAAAAATCTTTGAAACACAACATCGATTAGGTGTAAAAGAAAGTCGTTTCACTAGTGTCGATATTCGAAGTCGTTTCACTAAATTCGAAACGAAAGGTCCGTAAATATTAGTTATGGTCCCGCCACCGTGTTACGCTGCGGGCGATATGAACAAAGATGGCTCTACATGCCTCATGAGGTTCTCTCCACTTTTATTTGTAACCATTAGTTTGAATTGAAATTTGAGACAGTCCTATTGTTATTCGTTTTTTGTTTGGGACAGATGAGGTGAAATATTTGTGCATCCCTGAGACATGACCTCAGAATTAACGCTTTGAGGGCTCTCAAATATGAATTATAACAGGGTAAACTTTATCTTGATTGATTGATAGCTTAAATTGAAAATCACTGTACATTTACAAAGTGACGCCCATTATAAATATAATAAAATATAATACTAAATGCTAATAAGTGGACTGAGCAATGGATAACTCTCGTATCAGTGTGACATTTATCAGCAAATTCTTCACAAATGGACGAAACTTGGAACCGTATCTAAAGACCAATTCTGTTCTCTCTAGATGTAAATTGACCAAGACTTTGGGAATTTAAAATACCTAGAGTAACCGCAATCCTGTTATTATTATAAATATGAAAGTTTCAAGATGTATTTATGTATGTTTGTTGAAACAAACATGGATTTGGATAAAATTATACGATCTAGGTACAAATTTTGCGTGAGCAAAGGACTAACGTATTCTGAGGCAGTATCATAAAATGAGAGATATATAGCTGAAGAACATAATATTATTTTGATTAGCCTATTATTTAAAAACAGAACATAGCCGGAACGCTTATCTCGCACCCAGCTTAATCCACGTTTGCGGGCACTTGGACCGCAGATGCGGAGTACAGCGACCGCATTCCTCGTGAATCTACGTACGATAAATAACCGCCACCATTTATCATTGGCATTGTTTTGTCTGAATCATTATCTGAATAATTTGTACCGGCCCACTGTATATCACCTCACTAATCTTCTCATTTCCACTGGAATTTCTGAAGACGTTCGCGAATAATGGCCCCGGTTTTGTTACACTCGTACGCACGATCTCGCTCGACTTCAAATATAACAGAATGTTTTCGTGAAAATACAGTTCGAGACATATCTACAGAAGTAACATTATTATGTTTTAATATGATTTAAACACAGAAAAATATATTGTTGACTATCCAATCAATGCAATTGTTAGCCATTTGATTTTGTGATGTAAATTATTAATAACTAATACTTGGTACCAGCTTAATAACTAAATTTTGGTACCAGCCAGCCTATTACTCGTTTTACCTTACTAATCCGTTTCGTCTTTAAAATTTTTTAAATAATACAAATCATCCTTTTATTCTAATTTTTGCTCTCCAATGATTTTACATGTCATAAAAATAAACACTTTCTATATGGAAAATTAATAAGCAAACAATTTGGTGCCGCCATGATATCGCTTTAAAAGTGGTGGCTATGTTTCTTGTGGTTTGTGATAAGCTGGTGTGAAGGAGGAAGGCAACGCAACTGCTTTATCATTAACCGTGCGACTGTCAATGGGCGTCAGCATTGAATGGGTCCTGGTGCTCGTTTCTCCCCCTAATGCTATAGAAAGAGAAAAAGTGTGAGTTCAATGCATCGATATCGTATCCGTTTGAGTGTGAAGTATTCAACGGAACAGTTTTTAACGAGTGCAGCGTGATGGCCGTCTGCGATGATGGTTATTACATGTGAAAGGTAAACATTTGCTCCACGCCGGGTCTAATGGGATCCCGCACCCATGAAATTATCTAATTCGACACAAACAGAGAAGATATGCTCTCTTACACGAGTACAGTTGGAGGGGAATTATTTTAATGTTACCGCACAATTTTGTTCCGCTATCATTACGGTGTTACGTTTTATCTAAAGTAAGTAAAGCTCCGATAAATGTCTCATAAAGGTACAAATTGTTATTTAGATACTGTGAGAACTTTACGATTGCTGTTTATAATTCTAGCTCGATGTACGAGTGCCTAGCTGTATTGGGAAACTTATAGTTATTGAATAAAGTATAGCGGGAGCTATGTAGCCTGGATTTGTTCCTCTTTTGAATATGTCTTTTAATTTTATTGCCGGTATGAAGTGAAGGACTGACAAAAGCTAGGACTTGAATGTCTTGATATGTTTGAAGTGAAGGACTGACAAAAGCTAGGGCTTGGATGTCTTGATATATTTGAAGTGAAGGACTGACAAAAGCTAGGTCTTGGATGTCTTGATATATTTGGAGTGAAGGACTGACAAAAGCTAGGGCTTGGATGTCTTGATATATTTGAAGTGAAGGACTGACAAAAGCTAGGGCTTGGATGTCTTGATATATTTGAAGTGAAGGACTGACAAAAGCTAGGGTTTGGATGTCTTGATATATTTGAAGTGAAGGACTGACAAAAGCTAGGGCTTGTATGTCTTGATATATTTGAAGTGAAGGACTGACAAAAGCTAGGGCTTGGATGTCTTGATATATTTGTATGAATTAACCGTATGTACATTGTAATGTCTATGTGAGTGTGAAAATGTGAACAGGTTCAAGTTTAATGAGCCGTACACTCACTCCAGACACACGTCACGTTGTTAGCCCACATAAAACAATACTTACTTGCAACGCAAACGCAGATCGTCTTGTAAGTATTAGGGGCAATGTGCTAACGCCATTGTTTATGTTCTGTTGACAACGTATCAGTACTTCACTTACTCTTTAGTGCTTGTTCCCTGCACTTGCTCCTCGCTGCAGGCGACCGGCATCCGTGTGTTGTCTATCTGTGACATGTGTATCATTAGCTTACTCAGACACAGCCTCCGCTCTACGACTTATATTTTCTTGTGTGTGTGTGACTGAGGTGTGACTGCAGTGGTGTAGGCAGACACAGTCACATTGTGACACACACAATCAACAGTAATTTTATTTAGATAGTAGGAGATATCGCACTTATGCACTTGTTTGTTAACAATGTGACAGGGCAGACCCGCAAGAAACGTAGTAACTCAAAGTTCCCCGGGAGCCCATTTTAAATTTAGATTACCTGGAATCGCACTTTATTTTTCGACTATATTGAGTGCTAAATGTTGAGAATTTTCGATGAATTTACATACGCCCCAGGTTTTGTCAAACTTGAGAAATCCTGTACTAGATTCTTCTATATTATATAGCGTATAATAGACTTTTTGCTGCACCAACCGGTTTCATAAATCATATTACATTATCAACTCACCGTTGATTAAAGCAATCGTGGCCCTCGTCTGAACCAATTTAAATATTTAATTGTAATCTCCGCATTCATTTGCGTTATTGAATAACGATATTTTTCTTTAAATTTATGTTGTTAATTAATTAATATTCATATTTATAATTTATATTGGGTAAATTGTTTTGTAGAAAATTATGAATACGTACTTTTTTATTTAAAACGTGCTTTTAAATAGGTTTTATTATAGTTTTTATTATTATCAATTAAATATTACATAGAAGATTTTCGGTTATAGTAGCCATCTTTACAAAGAGCTATTAAGTCACGCTTAAGTTAGTGCGCAGACAAAAGTGAAATTTCATTTGCCTATTCAGACGAATTCCTTTTTGAAATGAGACGCAGAACTGACAGATCAAAGTTACTAATTGTGAGCTCTCGTACGTTCACATTATTACTTTAATGATGTTGGGTATGACTTCGGTCTGCGTCGTTTCCCATCTGTGTAGGTCCATTCTTATGGTGGCACACACAGCAACAACAGTTATTCAACAGTTAACACTACCTCGGTTCGATTAGGCTGCAAGGCAACAGGAGCACAAGCGCTTCCTATACATCCTGTATGGTCCTAGTTAGTCTACATTCCTATATAGTACTTTCAAAACAAGAAGATGTGGAAGAGTATAGAGCTACAACCTACGGCTCCACCGTCCACCATCTTCCAATGAGCCTCGTATTATAACGTCCAAAAACATCTCTCCTCATATTTGAATACATTTCAATCTGTTGAATGTCCCAACTTCCAACCACGCGTTAGGGCTGACACTTGACTGCTATTTATTTATCGTAACAATGTCAATTTCGCAAGTTTACGTTTTATTGTCTCACTCGTTACAAAATATCAATATGGTTTCACAACAGTTTATCCCTCTCATGCCAACGTTTTATTAAAATATTACAATTGTAATCTATCAAAGATCTTTGAAAAATAAAAGTATGTATATTTACCTAAGCTACCTAGCTTCAAAATATGAAAGTTTTATAAGTTAATAAAATTCCGTTTTATTGAAACATAAAATCATTTCCGACCTATTAGTAGCTTTACTTAAGCAATGGCCAAGGAGTGTTAAGGCTGCAGCTGACAGAAAAATATAGCACTTACTATACTACCGAGCTCACATTGCAGACTTGTTGTAAGGGATATATCTTGCTGTGAGCTTAAATACTCCTGATTTCCCCTACTGCTATACTACTATTTAAGCTTGAAGAAAAATTGTTTTTTTTTTTTTATAAGCTGGGCCAAAAGATACATATTAATATTGGTAGTCGATTACTCCGGCCGGAAGAGGTGTACAGTGGTATCGTGCGGTGCCAACCCTGCATACCTCGGTCCTACTTTCGGAACGCGTAGAATGGGTATCATTTATTGCTGCATTAATGCACTTACTGTAAAAGAATAACGCGAAGGCATTTATTAAATTCCACCATTCCAGCGCTTCTATTTGTGACTCATTTAAACGGAATTTGTAAAGAACATGTAAGCTGTATGTACATTATAGTACATTTCACATGTCTGTATACTGACGACCGGCCGGCTCAGTTGGTAACGTGTCGGTTATTCCGCGTGTTACGCCAGAGGTGGCGGGTTCGAATCCCGCCTAGGTCATGAATGTACTATATGTATTTATATAATAAAAATCTTAAATATATAAGATTTCTTAAACATATAAAAATCTTAAATATATTTCCGTTGTCTAGTTCCTGTAACACAAGTCCTTACTGTAATTACCACAGGACTAGACTAACCTGGTGTGAAAACTCTACAAAATATTATTATTATGTGACGCAGTATTATAGATGCACTGCTGAAGCTTCATCCCGGCACTACTGGGGAGGACATGGCTCTGCTGTGAAATTAAGACTATGGTGAATTATGGGCGAAAAAGGACGCATCTGCATACCCTCATAGTGGATTTCCACGGGTGCCTGTAGTCACTAAAAACCTATATTGCCGATAATCGGTATTTCGGCGATCATGTCCGATTCGGCTGCTAGGTAGCGATAACACTAGCTCTTACGAGGGGGCAACTACAACCATTTATAAACAGTTAGCCTTAAACGATACTTAATTTTATCTTGCATTATAATTATTAGACATTTTTAAGTATTCTCAACAGTAAAGTCAGTTACAAGAATCGATTTGTGTCACGTTGAAAGGTCAGCCGCGTGTCACTCACGAGAAAAATGAACAATTTCGTGACGGCACCTCGTTATCAGGATTGATATTGGAATTTTAAAAGCGGCCATCGGGCCGAGGTAGCCGCAGCCACGCCCGGTGGCAGTACGTTCAGCGCCTTTACGAGTGCGTGCTGCGTATACGTACTTGTCGTGAGTAAGTACTTGTAGCGTATACGTGCTGCGCGCGGCGCAGACCGACGGAGTGGCGATGAGGAGCAATTTTAAGAAAGAAAATGTCTTGTTGTGATTTAGCCTGCTCTGAAGTCCTGTGACAGATCAAATCCTTTGTCAAACCTTACGTGTTTGTCAAGGATACGTTGAAATGTTACACATACTTTTGGGCTTAGCGTGCGATTTTTAGAAGACGCATTTTTAATTTTTAGAAGTTGCTTGCTTTGTCGCTGTGAGTGTAAACTAGCAGACTGCAGGAGTAGTAGAGTAGTCGGCATCGGCAGGTGGTCCAGGATGTATGCGAGTAGGAGGCGATCACTCGTCTAGGCGTTTACTGGAACACTGAAACTCTGAGCAGCAGTGGCCGCTAGAGGCTAACGGTTGTGTTGACAACGCGCCTGTTGTGTGTATGAGTTACAAGAGTAATGTTTGAGAGAACGTGGCTTAGTAAACAGTGATGTGCGTCATTGTGTGAGTAACACAAAAACTGTTCCCCTACCAAGTTTTAAATTACGGGGTGGTTCTCATCGATCAGACAAGTGAGTAGCCATAGCTATGGTTCACCTCACAGCTAATTGTAAATTCCATAATTTTTGACAAATATTGCGCATTTGTAACATCTTATTCGATATGATTATGATGAGCAAAATATTTATGCTTTCTGCTTAGAGGTTCTGTGTTGCCCTCCACCCAGCCCCACTTGGGCTGAGGGACTCTCAAAAGCGAAAGGATAACTGTAAGAATAATGATTGCGCAGCGTTTCGCCCCGTTTTCATGTGTGTGCCGATCCGAATCGATTGCAAAAAAGCGGTCATGGGGTGACGGAGGGCATCTCTTCTAAAAAAATGATGTTGCCTCACGGTGATCGCACTTGAAGTTAAAATTATACAAGTATTGGGCGAACCACTGTCCTCCCGCACTTCCAAGTATTACAGCACGCGAGTGCCACTGCTGTTGAGATTCACGTGTGCAAATCGCCACAATAATTACGTATTATACAGCGGCTGTTCAGCCGAGCAATTACAATAAAAGAACGGTTCGGACGCTGATACCGGGACTCGAGCGTTCAGAACTCGGCTCAGAGATGTTCAAGTTGAATTTGCGAACCCTATGTGAAATGTACTTTCCGTAATAGGACTAATAGTCGGCGCTGTTACAGCTTTACAACTTGTTCAGTTGCAATCGTGGTTCGCTTATTCTAGTATTTTTGGGTATTACTTTAAAATTACTCCTAACACATTGAACATCTAGCCGGTAACCCATTCATGAAAGGGGAGGAGGCAAGGGGGCAACGCATCAGTATAGTAATCGTGCAGACATTCATAGACATCGGTAGTCTTACAATAGGAATTGCTGCTGGGATCTACCCTGGACCAGCAACATTACTTGAAGCACTAGATATTATTTTTATATTTCTTCATCATTATTTCAAACCACCTGACGTCTGTTGTTATAAAGTGGGTAGCCATTAGCGTCTACGTGATGGGGCCCACCCGTGGCCATAAATAAATGAGGAGTGTCACCCGCGGGGCCGGTGTTTGTGGAGACTACAACAATGCGCTACCTACCGGGCTACGCGCGGGGAGACGTGCGGGCAGCCTCTAATTGTACTCGTTAATGTTTATGTAGGCTCTCAGTAACGGTCTGTTACGATAACTTGCTTTTAGGGTTCCGTGCATAAAAAAAATTACGTTTTGTCCTGTCACGGAAACGTCCCGTTGACGTGAAATTATGAAATTTGTGCAAGAGGTGAGGATAAGGCAATGCGGATAGACTGGAAACTCAGTCCCTTCTACTTATAGCTCAGAGGCGAGGATAAGGCAATGCGGATAGACTGGAAACTCAGTCCCTTCTACTTATAGCTCAGAGGTGAGGATAAGGCAATGCGGATAGACTGGAAACTCAGTCCCTTCTACCTACAGCTCATATCACAGAAAAAGCCTTTACAAACAAATTGATTAAAAATATTTTTAAAAGTCGTACATATACTACACAGGTGAATGTTTGCTCTACTTCAGCCCATCCATTCCTTGGGGCACTCGTGTCCTCACTTGCAGCCGATACGTAATATAATAAATAAATAATCATTTATAAAAATAAATTTCCCAACGAGTACACTTGCCCCGCTGTTTCACGCTCGTATCCACTTAAGCGTCGTCGAGATGAAAATGCTTTTGTGTTATTTCAGATTGTTCCCAATCTTCCACTACTTTATTGATCATTTTTAACTGTCATCAAGAACTTGTATTATATTATATATCATTATATTATATTATATATCATTATATTATATTATATATCATTATATATAATTATATTATATTATATATCATTATATTATATTATATATCATTTCTAAAAATTCTCGGTGCTCACTTACATTATGACAGGAACCAAACCTCAGGTTTGCAGGTGCAGGAGTTTCGGCTGAGTGTTGATATGTGTGTCAGTCAGGTTTGCCTGTTATACATATATCCATTATGTGACATTTGCTCAATTATTTCATAACTTAACCAACACACTAATATAATGATAATAGTATAATATCTGTGGACTTGACACACCGCGTCAGCCCGGCCCTGTGCTAGCTAATATGTTTTATAAATTTAAGAAATTTTATATATTTAAGATTTTTATTAAAGAAATATATAAACATCCATGACCTAGGCGGGATTCGAACCCGCGACCTCTGGCGTAACACACGGACTTAACCGCCACGCTACCAACAGAGCCAGCCGGTCGTCATAATACGATAAACATATCATAAGTATACTTTGGAATTTGTATACAACTTGAAGTATCCGTACTGTTAACGAACTCGTATGTACAAGGAATAACTCCAATTTTAGATGAAGGTAAAAAACCTCCAGGGAATGTCACTTAACAAAGGTCATGTCAGTTGTCAACAATTTATGATCGTGAAAGTCGCATTACGTTCGACCGTCGACCGAGCAGAGTACGGGCCCAACACGGGCAGGATTGTGGGATTTGGCCCAAATTAATACATTTAATCCCTGTTTCAAATACGGTACGATGAAAAGTGAACATTCGACATTTTTATTTTCTACTCGTGGGTTGCCAGCGACACCTCGAAATTATTCGACTTACTCCACTGATCATCTGGGAGCTATGAAACCATAATGTGCCGTTGGTGTCCAGGTGACGGCCGATAACAATTTATTGGCAGATCGACAATACGAGAGCATAACCGATCATTGCTTGGACACACACTGGCGTAGATTTTTTTAATATAAAATATTCAATATCATCCACCAATTTAAGTTTGTCATACCCAATAAGTTGCACTAATACAAGTGCGAGGTCACACTTTTGAGTAGGTATTCACATAAATACATAAGATATCTCTTTCGCATGTTTTATTTTTTTGGAAATGATTACTACCAAGCAAAAATTCTGAATTCGAGTTGTTAATAGAGGTGGTATGGTGGTGCACCGGGGCAACCTACGCGTATTATCTCAGCATCAGTAAAGTCCGCTCGTCTGAACCATCAATATCGGCACAAATTGTATGGAAGGTGAGTTCATCAAATACAGTCACGAGTTGACTTTTTACTGTTGCTTAGTTACATGTATGTAATTTAACAAACTCATTGTCTAAAGTTTCAATATATGATGTCTTCCGATAAATCACATGCCCGTCACGACCTCTCATGTAAGTCATAAGTAAAACTGCGATGAAAGTTTGCGGCAAATTTGACCACTGCGTACCTAGAAAACTAATCAAAAATAAATAACCTAATTGGGTATACCGTTCTTCTAGTATCACAAGAATTGTGCGAAGAAGAGAATGCCCTATTAAAGGAAGAACTCACAAAAGTGTTTCAGATTTTTTAGTACCTCATGTTCGTGCTGGGTAGTTTTACTTTATTCGGCCCTATAAAATTACAATGATCATTGATGCAATTTCATTGGACACGTGTACCTACTCATAAAAATTGCACAACTTTTATTGAGATACTAACAAAGTTGTACGTAATAAAATCTTATAGGAGGGCGATGCACAGTTGGTACCCGGATGCTAATTGGAAAGGTCAAAAATGAGTACCTAATATGTGCTTTATTCTCGTGTGTTTTCACCATTTCAGGTGTCATCAGAATAATATCACAAAGTCATAGTCGCTACCACTTTTGGTGAACTTAATTATCATCGGATTCCGTAGTCCATATTAATGTCTAATAACGAAGGCGAGTTTTCCTTTATGGAGAAGCCACATCTAGTCATCCCGCTATCAAAATGGCCGCCGGCAGACGAGTATACGATCAAGTTGAAATATAGGTGTCGTCCATTACATCTACCAGTTCACTCGTATCGTAATTATGACAAGCTTCAAATACAGCATATATTTAACAAGAATTACAAAGCCAAGAATTTACATTCTGTACAGGCATTAGGATGAGGAAGATTCAGAAGATTATTTTGTAAGATAAAATAATTATCGGCGTATGACTCTTTAATATCCGAATTAATAATGGACCAGGCGTTTGTACAGTGGTCAACCAATTGTTTGGGACATAATATTATAATGTGTTATCACTAGAATAATATTTATAACTAGCAGCAAACCGCGATTTCTCCTGCGTATCCCCGTTCTCTGTCCTTATTACTACTATTGTTATACGTATTCCCCGAAGACAAAGTTTCGTGCTTCTATCGGCAACAACGAAGTACGAGGAACAATATATACGAAATATCAACCCCTACTTCACACCATAGGGGCAGAATAACCAAAAACGCTTAATGATATGTCTACTCGTTAAAAGTGAATCAGTAGTCCACAAAGGAAGTTTCATATTTCCTATTTAACACATGACACACTTCCATACAAACTTTAAACCTCTATTTGGTTAGGACAGACATTTAAAATGTCCTTAGCGGGTGTCTGCGGGTGAAACGACCTTACTAACCAAATTTCACAGCCCTCACTTTAATACTTTACGCGCGGCGACGATAGATCAGCCGACTGCCTGACTCAGTCGGGATGTTGTTAAACACGTCTAGGTATGCTATAGCAGTGTATACAGCTCACGTCTAAACCCAAAGGTATCTATGTCAAAGACTTTTACCCTTACTGTATATGAATATGCTATATCGTTTAGTTATACAATGCGAGCGAAGCAGCGAGAAAGCTTAGTAATAAATAATACAGAGGTAACTCAACGCGTAATGTTCGTATTCAAATTCT
>JAFELO010000787.1:328240-350946 GCA_017140195.1 Eumaeus atala
GGACGTGGACCTGCTAGCACTGACCAACATACGCTCGTAACGTACTATTCAAACGATGTTCATAAAAGCGCAAAAATTACGTATTTGTCAAATTGAGTTTCTATATTTATTTACTAGCCATCTATCTACCCATCACGAAAATACTATTTAATAAGAGTTTGTACTATAAACACATCCAGATGGCCTGAATCCTCGCGATTCTAGCAGGAGGTAGTGCCATGCTACGTGGGAGAAGGTAGTGCCATGCTGCACTGGAGGAGGTAGTGCCATACATGGTGCATGACGCTACATCCGCCAATGCAACGGAATAGGGCAGGCACGACCGGCGAAGTATCTTTCGCTCACTTGATACCGGCGTAAAGTGACAACGTCGCTGTCGCGTTTCGTGCTGTTTGTAAGTAGCCGGTGGTCCATTGGGAGTATGATATGGGGGCAACGCATCTAGGTAACAACCATGCGAATGTCCATGGGCGTCAGTAGTCATCAAAATGTTCCGATTGATCGTTTGCCCCCTTTTGCTATAAAAAAAGATCGAGCACCTTGATCTTGGCAATTCGGAAACGTTAAACAATACAACTGTAGTACGCAAGGATTGTAAAGAAACAACAACAGATTGCCGATTCATTAATATTTTGATGAAATGGGCACGTGATTACCAGATCCCACAGGGTTTTGTTGGTAACAGACCCCTGCAGTACGCCTCGTAAAGTCCGATCTGTCCTGGATGTTCCCGCCGTGTGTGCACGCGCTCCGTAACGGGAGAATGTTTTTACAGTGAGTGACGCGCGCACGAGCGACCTCAGCGTCGGACCTTGGAGTAAACGCACTTAGTTATGTTATAAGTACACGCGCTACATCACTGTACGCAGCCAATTCAACGGCTAGCCTATTGTGGACGCTGCTCCTCACGTACATATTTTATACACTTTCTAGACTGCCAGATGTTCATAGTTCATATACCTAATTTAAAATAAAAGTGAACAGTAAAAATTAACGGCTTGATTGAAATGAACGAGAGAGAGAGAGAGAGAGTGCGAGATAGAGAGAGAGAGTGAGAGAGAGAGAGAGTGCGAGAGAGAGAGAGAGTGCGAGACAGAGAGAGTGCGAGACAGAGAGAGTGCGAGAGAGAGAGAGAGAGAGAGAGACAGAGTGTTTAGAGCCCTCGGGATACTAACATAAAGTTAAACAAGATTATGTTTGCAATATAACAAAACAAAGCACATTCAGACATTCAGAGAGGCGTTTTGAGGAGAAGTTGAAATGTTAATACCATAACAGACA
The DNA here is from genome assembly GCA_017140195.1 of Eumaeus atala. Lineage (NCBI taxonomy): Eukaryota > Metazoa > Arthropoda > Insecta > Lepidoptera > Lycaenidae > Eumaeus > Eumaeus atala. The sequence goes on from JAFELO010000787.1 coordinate 329,522, forward strand.
TGTATAGTATATTTAGGTGTGAGATAGACGAAATTGTAAACGATCTGCATCTTCGCAATTCAGGATCATAGCCAAAGACCATATATGAACACGCACTCACAAAATTCGTTAGGGCGAGTTATGAACTTACAGATGGTGTCAAAGTTAGAGAAAAAAATCGATCATAAATTTGAAAAATTGCCTACTTGATGTATATACAAGATAAATGTAACGCTACTTAATAAATGTCTAGCAAATCCACCAGGGGTTTTTATAAAATCTCAAAAGATAAATGACATGGTGTACGGGCGTCGCGTTTCTTCTGCTATTAAACGACATCGATACATCTGTCATTTAGCCGCGTAGGCTGCACCAGCTTATGTTTAGCTGATTACTACAAATGCGCTCGTGATTTGGGCATGATTTAACGGGATGGGACAATATATCTAGCAATACATTTAAAAAAAAATCAGAGAATTCCAGTGCATATTTATGTAGCATTTTATTATTTGTCTTTTACAAATGTTGTAGAAGTTAGAAGCACTTAGATTTTCTATAATTTAATTGGTTTTATTTCGAGTTACATTTAGTATTTCTACGATTTTTTCTGTTTTGTCACTACCTATTCCAAGACTAGCAATAACAACGACTCTCTTCCGACTTACTTGTAATATTTATTATCCATAAAGAAACTTGTTTTTACAGCAGTAAATTTTTTTACAATGATACATGTACTACTTAAAATTGATTGTTTGACTTAGCGTAACAAAATAATTTTTATCAAGCCTCTAACTGTATACGTTATTTCACTTAACACTTTTTGTGTACAAATTTGATAGTAAAGAAAAATACGGTTTCGTTGGAGCCCATAACAAAAGAAACCTCGGCACGCGAATTCCAGGAAACTTTGGTTCACATCGTCCCAGATTCCCCCGATTTTTTTACGTCCCACACGAGGGTGAATATTTTTTCTCAAAAATTCCCCGAATATTTGTGTGAGAAAGCAGGTAGACGCTAAGTTCATTTACTATTCGGTTCGGTACTGAGCTGTAATAAAAAAAAATCTTTGTGTCTTCGTTGCAGTTGGCTTTACTATACCTTTTCTGTTTGCAGAATAAAAGCAAATCAACAATATAATTTGAGATGTTTGCAGTTTCCGAACCTTTTCATTGAATAAGCTGGAATTACGAGATCGCCAGCGAGGAGCCAATCTACATGAGGCCAGCACGTGATCCCCTCATGCTCCTCAAGTCACCAAAAAGTGCTGCACTTTTTGGTACGTTATCGCATAAAGCTTCGACGTGGCAATCCTACAGGCTCTTGCCTGATAGTTGCAATAGATGTACTTCAATAATAATTGATGTTAATAAATATATAAAATATGAGAACAAGATAGGCATCAGTATAGGAAAATCGTCTGAAATCATATAAAATAGCCGAGTAAAACATATTCGATTATTCAGTAACACAACGTACATTTGCATGCAAATGAATCACGTCGATGTGTAGCACTAATTCAGAGGCATCATCATTTTTTATCATTATACCATATTCAATTATAGAAGTCAATTACCATAGCTGTCGGGCAAGCAATAAATTAGTGTAGGTACAAAAAGATTGAAAAGAATGTCGCGTCTGCTGGCGTTATTCTATGGCGCATTCCTCGTAACACCGGGAGCTAAGTCGAGCTTAATAATAATATGAAGGTAAAAAAAGAACGCGTCAGGGCTGAGTTCCGTGCGGCCGCCTCTCTGCCCCGGCCTTCTGTCATATTTTTTTCACCCGTCGTTTTTTCATCTTTTCTTTTGCTTCTCGGAGGATAATCGTGTGTAACGCTAGATTGCATTCGAGTGGAGTGTATTAAATGAATATTTGGAATATATTTAGGTAATGTTTGTTTGTTACAACATGCGGCTATATCCCTACACCGTAACGACAATTATACATCAGGTTATGTTTTATTTCAATCCTTTTCGGATTTGAAATTATTAATAATAATTTATAAATATATAATATATTAATGAATTGAAGTCTATATATATTTTTTCGTAACTAAAAAAGATAAAATGAGATATATTTTTCATAGTATAACGAATTTCAACCTTTTGTCTTTGAGTAAACATATGAATTTTCTATGTTTATAAAAATATATTTTGGCTGTTTTGGATCTTCTTGATATCTGTCTATTTCCAGTAATGGACCATCAGGGGATGATGATGAAATATATGAATATGATAGATAGAAATAAGCACATAATAAAGCGGTTGATACATTCGTTGAAACGTAATACCGCTAGCTGGAGTTGTGGTAATCACATTCGGCCAAATATTCAAGACCTGGGTTCAAATCCTACTGCGCGCGCGCATGGTTCCACAGACATTGTACTTTTCTAGTCTATGTCTTCTAAGAACATGCGATAGTAAACCAAAATGCGTTTCTCTAAAGATCATATTCTCTATAGAAAATGATCCATCGAAGCGCACTTAACATTTTAAATTTCATAAAGTAATTTATATTTTTCTTTCGCCTCAACTGGTACTGGTACAGTATCTACTATATATTATAGTTATGGAAATGCTTTGATTAAATTGATAAAATTATAAACCGAGTTAAGAAACTTTGTATTTAATTTTACATTTTCCTTTCTATCCTTGACCGGTTTATCGTGACTACAATTATCTTTTTGTTATTTAAGGAAATATTCTGTTTACGTTGTTTCACACCGAGCTAAACGTGTGTTAAATATTGTGTAGAGTATATCTATCTATATTTCCATGGCAGGATATATTTCCATATTACTGCAGACGTTTTGTTGTTAAACATAAATCATATTCGGCTTCTGTACAGACATGGCTGGGCGCAATTAATTTGAACGTAAACTATAACAAATTGTCGACGCACTGGTGTGAGCCCCGGGGACCGCGAGGCCTCAGGAATGTTAATCGCATCGAAGCCTTCGCCCCGTGTCCGCAGTCCGTCCGAGAGCAATAAAAACAAAGCGGCCCGAGATTTCCGAAAACCGACTTATCTAAACCACGAATTCTTTGATTAACGTTTCACAATGTTGGCGTTGTGCCGTCGTTGTAAATATACGAATGTGTACATTTTTTGTTCAGTAAAAGTCTTTTTGTATTTAACATTAGGATCAGAATGAACAATATAGTCTAAATATTTATTTATTTGAATCCACTTTACTATTTGCGGTCAAACGAGCAGTTGAAATTGAAATATTGTAGAGGATGTACTGTCAACTAATAAGCTTGTATCATTTTAAAGGCCGGTCCGTCTGCCTGTGATTATGTAGGTAGGTTTAGCGTAATGTTAATTATGTTATTGTATGTATTGGCAACTCGCATCCGTCCCGGACCGGCTCCTGCACGGAGATCGTCTGCCCACCTGGTGAACGGTCGACCAACACTTCGTTTTCCTAGACGCGGCCTCTATTCCCGAACCTTACTGGCCCATTTGGCATCCGTTACTCGCAGTAAGAAGAACAGATGGCAGACGTCCAGCAGTGGACCGATGATGGCTGATGATGATGATAATGCTCGCTGATGTACTTGTGAACTTTACCAACTGGTGCTGTAATTCGTTTGAAGGATTAAAAACAGTTTGTTGTAGTTACACTGAGTTAATAATAAATTCTACATTTATTTACAATAACTTGTTTAAAATATCAAAAATCTAACAAAAGTTCCCCATAGGGTCTACTTTTGCCAACCGATATAGTGAATAGAATAAAAGAAAAAAAAGTAAAATTATTTCCTTGGAGCCGCATGTGTGAAAGAGAAAATAGTATACGTAGATTGTTGAAGCTAAAGCGAGACGGGTGCTTGATAGAGTGAGCTAAAACGTAACCGGTCTGAAGGAAGCAGATGCGCTTCTTAAAACCCCTACGGCAAACACAGATTCCAACACAAAAAAAACCAGCCGCATATTTCAATTCAATTGAACTGAATATTTTTTATATTTCTTTTTAGAGTTGGTACAGTTTAATAGTTGCAGTAACGTAGAAATGTCGTTGTTACAATTAGTTCTTTTGATTTAGACACACTCACACGAGCTGTCTGTAAGGAGACGTAGAGGATGCGTGAAGACATGGATCGTCCTAGTAGCGAAAGTGTGAGCATAGCCTGCGAGATACTAAACAAGGATAGGTTATTTCTGTAGCGGTGGCTTAGGTGTGTAGCTGTAGTGTCTAGTGTATATGTACCTCGGTTTAGAACTTGAAGATGATTGAAGTTGACCCACAGTAGCGGTTCGTGTCCGTATCCCGGATTCTTTGCCGTCGAATGTGCGTAAAACTAATGCGATGATTTTTTTTATGGCGCATTAATTGCCGTTGATGTGACTCGGGCAACACTGGCACAGCAGAGGCAACGCGGGCAGATATCAAGGCCAAGCGGAATTCGCTACTTTATTGTGCATAATTATTATTCGCGATTTTAATTACAAAGTGTTATGGAGAAGCCGTTCACATTCCTGCCGCAGACGTCATATCGGCGGCTATTTATCACACGTGTGTGCACCATTCTCCAAATAACGTAAAAGTATGAAGTTTGTACCTCACGCGAAATAAGACGTCGAGGCTTGCGCGGTACAGTGCACATTTGAATTTTCACGAGCTCGGGGTTCTATAGTTTTACAAGTATTTAATATTCCGACTGCTTGTAACGTTGTGGTTGACGTGCCGATTGATGTTGCGACGATTATGCTTATATTCTTTATATTTTCTATTATATTCATTAAACTTCATCTTAAAACGTTAACTAAAACCAGCTTACAGCGTTATAGAACTCTACAAAACGAGAAGTTTAAAAATGCAGTTATCGCAATAAAACTAAACAAAAAGATAAGTCATGAAATAATTTTGAAAAATTTACCTCGTTGCGACATCAAAGTCGGGTTGTGTTTTTTAAATGCCATTCATGTGTTTAAGTACGTGTAGTGTACGGACGGAATTCTGCCATACCTGAATTTTTGCGTTCGCCGGCAAAAAACAAGCCAGCACATACCGCGGAGTGGAATGTAGGCGTACGTCCAATTTATACCAGTTCACTTTTATTACTGGTGCTTTTTTAAATCTAATTTATGTCTCGATTCCTTTCCATTACTATGTTTGTTATCACCATCACAAGTAGCGCTTCGTATTAGATACTCGCTAAAAGAGTACGAAAGTGAGATAAGAATGTTAATGTGCTTCTTTTAGTTTTCCCTTTAATATTTCCTTCCACTTCAGGTGAATTTTTCAATAATGTATCTATTGGTGCAGGGTCTATTTGTTACGTATGACATTAGGTATAAAGTTGTTAAAATCGATGTTATATTGGAAGTTAAAAGTAAAATCGTGTGAAACAGCAGCGCCGAGTAGGTGACAATTTGTCGCTGTTAGGCCGCTCACTTCTCACATACCATTCAGATCAGAATAATGTTCATTCTTAAGGAGTAAACTCCAGTCGCGCGTCGGAGCTGACGAGCGTCTCTGCTTCGGTTTTCAGGTGCTCTGTATCCAAGCTGCAAAAGGTGAACATCTTGCTTAGGTATAGCTGCCATGATGATTACGTAGTATCTGTTCAATACAAGTCAGATAATGTTTAATAAAAATTGTCTATACTCTGTCAGCGAACTTGAAGCTGCTAAATAATATAATTTAAATAATTACACCCGCTATGTAAATTTTTTTTAACCTTTATAGAAAGACATTAACCTTTATAGAAGACTCCCATTTTAATCAAATCTTAATGGATATTGTATCATCAACACTAAATATTGTAATTTAACAATTTTATACATGTTCACTATACCTTGTCAATACATGTAGCTATGTTTTACTGTTTCAATTTTAGGATAATAGTTTCAAAATATACCACAGATATAAAACGTTTTATAGAGAATTGTAGAAAAATCGATTCGTAATTCGATTAGAGGATGCACGGCGTTGCCCCAAGACGAGATTGCAAATGCGTGTAAAGGAATTCCGGAACAAAAATGCGCGTCTACCTGCCGCGTACCGCCGCGCCGCCAGATGCGTCCCCGCGCCGCGCATACCACCATTAAGCCACGCAAATTGATTACGTGGAAAATCCGAGAAAATCGCCCTCTAAAGCGATGCTACTGAGTTACGCCACTACATGTTAAATTGTCGGCTTTTTGCATTCCGACGCGAAGCCGCCGCGGCAGTAAAGGAATTGCCGGCAAAACAAACGCGGGCAATGCGCGACCGTAAAAAGAATACCTCAATAGATTCAAAAGTAAATTATAAAGGAATTCGGTGAATGATTCGCGTGCTGAGGAGTCGGGCCGAGGTCACGGGGGTCCGTTACGGCGTCGGCCGGGCCTCGGGTTCGCGTTTCGTCGAACTTATTACGACAGATGGTCGCGTCTCGGGAGGCGGGAGCGGCCGCCGGCCCTTTGGAGAGATCGACCTCCGAAATGCGCCCGAGATTGCATTCTTTCGGCTGCGCGGGCGCATTCCATTGCGCGCCATCCGAACTCGGCTCGCCCGCGCCAGTCGACGCGCGCCCTTTTGGGGGTTAAGATGTGTCCGTTGCGACGGCTCACAATGTGGACCCAGCCGCCGCTGCCCGAACCCGACACTTTCCGCGCCCGCGCCTCCTCCGTCGACACCCACAAGTGCAGATGCTTCGGGGCCCAAGTCGCCAGGATGGTGCGTGAGCCCCCGGAGTACGGCGTCCGCGTGGACCCAACCACAGTCAGGCCCCCGGGACTTTGTGTGCGTGATGAGCCCCAATATCAGAATTTGGACGAATTTCGCAAGCGTCCGGAACACGCTAATTTGGATGAGATCAGCCGGGAGTTCGGCTACCGCCTGTGCCCGGAAGGTCAGAACCTCGACGATGAGGCTATCTATGAGAACATACTGTCAGTGCGTCAGATCCGTTCCGCCGAAGTGCGTTTAGTGCCGGTCTCCGAGGTGCCGTACTACGAAGGCCAAGGCTACGTCGCGACTCAAGTGCTGAGCAGGAATGGGACCTTCCCGCAGTGCACTCCGCATACGTGGAGCCGTCTTCAGCACGCCGCCAGGATGACCGGATCTCTGAGGCTTTTTACCGTAAATATACCTAATGAAAGTGTTTGTAAGAAACACTACTCTAATGAATGTAGCTTATATTAAGATTATTTAATTTCTAGATTTACGATAACTAATGATTTATTTTATTTAACAATTTTGTTAAATATTTTTGTATAACCTTTTTGTGCGTCTCATAACTTAAGGCAAAGTGTTTAAAGCCGTTGATTTATTTTCATCTATTAATTTTAAGATGTATAATTATTGTTTCCAAAATTTAACTATTTTCCGAAGTCTAAAGTGAGTGGAGGATGATAACGGACACGCAGAGGGTACCGTAGGTAATCAAACCAGTATTTCATATGGAAAGAAGCGAAGTTCAAGTGTCTTCCATAATTACTAAGCTACACACCGATACGACGGCGAATTAAATTTTGATTTCTTTGAGCAAAACCGGATATGTGATGATGTTACTTTTTGTGCGCATTCCGAACAAAAAGTTGTAGCTCTCTGTAATGGCGTGTGTCGCTCGCAAAAAGCACACATCGGAATTTTGCCTCAATGACTCGTTAATTTGGGGCATGGGCTGATGAATTTCGTGTGAGGGTGTGAACTGTTGGGACAGGACTTATTTGTGCAGCGTGAGCGAGGTGTTAAACAACGACGCCCGTTAGTAGCGGAATCTGCCTCCAACATCTACGTAGGTACCGGATGAAACGGCCCACGGCGAGTCGGGCCCGCTCGTGCAGGGTCCCGTGCAGTCGTTGATAGACGTTGTTGAGCAGAAGCAGTAATGCACATTCAATCAAAACTTCCATTTTCTACCTGTTGTGATTCATTCGACAAGCCAAAAAAGCAAAAAAAAAAAAAATTGAATAGGCGTATTACACCCATACAAAAAATGTGTTTTTTTCTTTATTTTTGTTCCCTATAGCGGTTACATTAATACACACTGCTGTATAACAAGTCAATAAATGAAGGCAACCTAAGCTAAGGCTAAATCTCTGCAGCTAAAATTGCTTGTCGTTTAGACCTTTGTGTATTTGTGTAGAGTAAAAACTTGCGCGCGTACGCGGCAGTAAGGGGTACTCTCTCACTGCAATAGGGAACCTTTGTGACACTTGATCTGAAGGTGTTCCAGGGGGTTTGTTCTTGAGTAACGTTTTTCCTAATGTCATTCATCGATAAATTTTTATAATTTTATTTTTGAGTATGATATAGTATGTTAAATTTAGCTTTTCATGATTCTAAGCTAAGCTTCTTAGTATAGATAAACTTACACTAGTTTTAAGATTAATAAAATGGTTATTATTGACCTCATAAAGATAAAATATTTGTAAGGTCAATCAAGTTATATAAACAAAGTTGCCAGTCCAGTACACGATACAGTTTCTTCGACAGAACCGTTTCTTTTTCAATTAACCCAACACTTTTGTCTCAATCAGCCTTCTGTTCATAAGCAACAATCTATCAACACAATAAATTATTCTTTTTAAGGAAGAGGTAGGTGCCATGCTGCATAGAAGGAGGTAGTGTAACGCATAATGCATGACATTACATCGTCCTGTGCGACGGAATTGGGCAGGTATCACCGGGGAGGTACCTCTCGCTCAGATAATACCACCGTAAAGTGAAGCCACGATGTCGCGTTTCATGCGGTTTGTGAGTAGTCGGTGGGGGGGGGGGGACGACGACGACGTCGGTATTCGTAAAAAAAGGCCGATTCCTCGTTTGCCATCATATTGTACGTCTAAATAAGGTAAAGTTATAGTACAATATATCGGCATTGAGTTATCTGCAGGAACACGAGAGATCTCCGCGTCATTAGCGGCTACATGTGTTTATGTGCTTGCCCAACGCACGTCCTCGGTGATGCAATTCACTGTTTCATTATGGTAAAAATGTCAGCACCGGCCGAACCATGTTAGATGAACCGAAACCGCCGAGTCACTGTTATCATATAATGAAATCTCTATGTGCCATTGTTGCAGGCGAAACGCGAGATGTACGACGTGAAGAAACAGAGGCTGTGCATCGCCCAAGACGAATACAAACATCTGAACAATGCGCTGTCCACCCTCGCCGCGTCCAGGACCAGCTGTGAGTACTCCATGATTGTCATACCAAAGATATAACTCGAGTGAATCCTCGAAATGGCAATGGGCGCACTGGTGGCAAGGGCCAATCTTTAGACAAGAATTAGTTAACGTTAAACTACTAGCAGCTTTAAGTCCAGTGAAAAATATTTGGTACTTGTGGCCAACTATAAATAGGTACTGACAAAACATTTAGCTAAGCAGCGTCAAAATATGTGTGTTCTAATACTGTTTATAAAAGCTGAGAAATATTGTTAGACTCTTAATCAACAATAATATAAGTCGCAAGCTAGTGCTTACAAGTAAAATAAGTCGTAAAGTAGTGTTTACAAATAAGATAAGTCACAAACTAGTGCTTACAAATAAAGTAAGTCGCAAACTAGTGCTTACAAATAAGATAAGTTGCAAACTATTGCTTACAAGTAAAATAAGCCGCAAACTAGTACCTTTCAGTATTTATTTCATCATTTGAGCAACGATGTGGTGTTTTTTAGTCGAATTCCACTAAACATTAATTATGTTTTCAAATAAATAGTCTTAAAATAATTGCAGCTGAACAACATTAGGAAAATATATTTAAATGTATTATGCAATGCGATCAAAATCTTTTTCTTTCAAAAGTATCCATGGAATACTATTTCTGTATGGCGTCAGAAGTTTTCATGAATAGAAATCTCAAATGACTCCTGTCATTATTTAAGTACGAATCGAGCCTTTGAATCTGCGCATAAGTTCCAATGGCTCAGCGAGCGTTCAGCGCCATATAGAATACAATACAATTTACCATTATTGTAGGAAAGGTCAGATGCGTATAGGATTTGAATAATGATATAAATATGCAAAAAGAAGTGCTCTCGATACGATAACGACGTATTGAGTCGTAACACTCGATTCATAATGTTTACTGAATCATAACTGAGGTGTATATTTAGAATTATGATGCTTCTGTGAATCGTGAGAATTGCAATTACTTACGCGTGTCTAGTTAATGTTAGACCTGATAAAATAATAGGCCGGCCGCTGCATAGGCGATGAAGTCGTAGGAATTAATGTTAAAAGTAGACAAAGCGGTACAAGCATAGTATAGTAAGTCCTTTGTACAATAAAACAAACTTGCGGGATTATATTGAGGCATACTCGTATTATTGCTGAACAAACTATATGCCGTACACCAGTTATGGTCTGGCCTCCCGAGACTATGGCTTCCGTAAAGTAGCTGTGCCCTCGGTGAAGGTAATCTAAGTGTTTATAAATGCAATTGAATTTTAAAGTAACAAAAGAAAAAAGAAAATGATAATTGCGCTTCAATTTAGCAGCGATTCATTGTAAATATATTATATAGTGTCGACTTTACACATCAACAGACAATGAAATCTAGCTTGTTTACGATTATGTTTCCAATTTTAAAATCGTGAGATCTCCGATGTTAAGCTAATTTAACATCTACGGAGAGCAACATCTGCGGGATCTTTGCAATGCAGATGCGATCTCTGATTCAGGGTATCTGACATTGATAAATCGCGGCTGGTGGGGCCATAGATTCGGCATTCGCCAAGACTCCAGATGCTCGTTGAGCCCCTTGGGCGTTGTCTGCACAGGCATGCGGCTTGCTTAGTGTTATTAACTGCCTAATTTAATAAATATTCGCAACTAGCCGCAATTGGCGTTTCAACACAACCAGCGCGTCCTAGCAAGGACGCAGTATGCGTCTAGACACCTGTGCAGACGTAGTCTTAAGAAGTAGAAACACGTTTCCCTCTGATGACACATCAAGTGCATAAATCTATTTTCGCGCAGTGTGCTCATCGACCACCTCTGTGACGACCACTTCGACCACCTCGAGGCACGACCCCGATCAGTTGAGGGTGGAGGTGACCCAAGCGAGAGGGAGGGTGGCCCAGCTGAGGAAGGAGTTGCGACAGGCGAGAGCCGAGGTCGCCTGTGCGAGGAGGGGTGTAGATACTCTCGCCGAGTAAGTTGTTTACTAACCTCTAGTATTAAGTGTTTCTAGTATTAAGCGTATTAGGCGTTAACTTGTACTCCAGCCAGCGCCGCCGCAGCTAAATTGCGCTGATAGGTGGTGTGGCTGGGAGGGTTCCTCTCGCTATCACGATTCGTGCGATGTGCTGATGTTTAATCGGAAGTTATTCACCAAAGGGCTCCTACTGTTTATTTGTCCCTGTAGTAACGGTAAGTAATCCGGTAAGACTAAGTGTTTCGAGGCCTTCAACAAGACCGGATGATGTCTATATGGTAGCCGGTTTGAACAGAAGCCGAGCTGTGGAGCCCATTTGGCAGCTCAACAATGGCGCTAATATATTGCTCTAAACACTTAACTTTCTTATTCAGGGTTACAGCTAAAGTACAATTAAAGTGTGACCTCTTATATGATAATTAATTATTATTTATGTCAATATACTGGATTCATAAATGAAAATATTTCACGTTTTTAGAGTCGAACAAAAACTGAGCGCTCAACAAGGATGCTACAATATAACCGAGGCTCAAGCAATAATGACAGAACTGAAAAATATCCAAAAATCCCTAACGTCGGGTGAAAAGGAAAGAGCAGATCTAATGCAGTCCCTAGCAAAGCTGAAGGACGATCTGACTAGGCTACAACTGGGAGAGGCCTCACCCGACCTCTCGACACTCAGCCTGCCTCAGGAGAACGTTAGCACCGCCTCCCAAACGGATCTCTGCGCGGATCTGGTGCCTATCGGTACGAGATTGGCAGAGATGGCGAGAGTTCGTCTACAGTACGACGAAGCTAGAAAGAGGATTCAACAAATACAACAACAGCTGGCAGATCTGGAAGACAAGGTAGAGCCGGGACAGGCGGAGTCAGACAAAGACAGATTGCTGCTGTTCCAAGAGAAGAAACAACTATTGCGAGAGCTGAGAAGCATAACTCCAAGGACAAGGTCGAAACAGGAGATGTGCGACATACAGACGGAGTGCAAGAAACTGGAACAAGACTTGAAGAGTGCCGTGGAAATGTCCAACAAGTGCATAGCGGACAGGCTGAGGCTACACGAGGAGAAACAACTGCTGTTGCAACAGTTGAAAGATGCTTTAACTTCCATGACGACATTGGAAGGACAATTGAAGACTCTCTCGGCGTCCACCCTGTCGGTGTCGAGCAGTTCCAGCTTGGGGTCTCTTTCTACGGCGAGTAGTAAAGGATCTTTAAGCTCCGGAATCAGCTTCACCGATATATACGGCGGGCCTCAGATAGCGACTTCGTTCCAGACGGATAAACCCATCGATATGGCAGATCTGCATAGAAGAGTCGAAAGGTACAGTTACACATACAACTAACTCTATACGTTTGTTGTATTTTCTCACAGAAACTATTTGGTTGATTTGAACGAAATTTGGCACAGATTTGGAGCACAGTCTGAAATGACATAAAAACAGGAAAAGGTCTCTTGGCATAAATTTTCCAATAATGCTGGATGAGATGATATCATAACCACCCTATGTGTATGGAACGTGTGCCAATGACATGACATGAACGTTCCAGGCTACTGCGCGGCGCGAGCTTCCCCGACAGCGCCACCCCCGGCACGAGCAGCTGCCCGTCGGCGCCGTCGCTGTCGCCCAGGAGCAGCCTCTCGTCGGCCAGCCCGCCGCCGCCCCCGCCCTCTTATCACCAGGTAAACTAGCATTCTGGACAATCCATGTTTATATTTTGGCCATATTTACAAAATTAAATGCTAATGCAGTCCATATATATTAATACATAATTTACGCGGATGTTACTTAACGGGCTCTCTGCCAGGGCGACGAAAGGCCCTCCTCCGTTATGAACAATCCAACCATTTGGAAATCAATGGTAAACGCATTCTATATTCTTTTAGGTCAATAGGTAAGATTACTGTGGGTGCATGTCTTATAAACGAATGATAAACGAACGTACTTGTAGGTGGAGAGACAGAGGCGGCAGCATAGAGAACTGGAGGAGAAATTAGCAGAAATGAAAGTAGGAGTCGCCGCGGGGACCAACGAGTTCACTGGGCTCCCCACTGGTGAGCTCATAAGTTTTTTAAGATACGTTAAAGTAAGTCCTAGGCGCGTCCACAGTAACACAATCCACAGTTGTTTTTACTACTTACGAGTGACGGTAAGGGTTTAGTATTTGGTACTTGGGTCAATAATTTCTCCTTGAAACAAACTGGTGGCAAGGGCGACTCGAAGATGCATTGCAGCCGTATCTGGTACAGACAGTGTTATAACGTGCACGCTGTTCCAGGCACCGTGCAGCTGCAGGGCCCCGGGCGGCCGGTCGAGCCGCTGTCGCCCATCTCGGAGACGCCCCCGCCCGCCGCCTCGCCCAGGACACCCTCCTCCAGTGGTAATTATAGCTAATGTTGCATGTGCATTGTGTGACATGTACGTTGGTCTGCCGCACCGAAACTCGAGAACGGTTTGTTTATTTTAATATTAATTTGTATTTTTATTAAAATCAAACCTTGTTTATTCCAGGCACGAACACCAGATCCGTGTCGGCGGCCGTGAGCGACGAGTCTGTGGCGGGCGACTCGGGCGTGTTCGAGGCGGCGCGGGCGCAGGGCGCCGACGCCTCAGGTGGGTACGCGACCTCGGGACTACGGCACCGACCCCGTGATGATGATGATTGCAGCGCGGGACAATAAATCTGAAATAGTTTCATTCGTGTCTTCGTGCTACTAAGTGAGCAGCGAGGCGCACGCTGTGCTGTTGGTATAGCATAGAGGGGCAGTGATTGATTCAAGTCACTTGGAGACGCTTGCTAACATTCGTTTATATTATATTGCCCTCCTTCATTTCTTCCCCCAATGGGCCACCGGCAAATCACAAACTTGATGACAAGTGACAGCAATCTTTATGGCGGTATTATGTGAGCAAAAGGTCTATATGTTCCACGCTCGCGGACTTGTTGTGAGTTGTAGAGTCAGTGGTACGACAATTCGGCGCCTATTTCCCTTTTTCGTGATAGTCCGTTGAGCACGCAATTAAATGTTAACTTTTCTATAATAGTTTATGCTTCATAAAAATGAGTAAATAAACAGTTTAATTTAACTAGTACTACGTGTTTCAGTGAACAGTGCCCAAATTGAGATCAAATTGCGGTACTGTCCCGACGAGAGCGTACTGGAGATTGGCATCCTGCGCGCGCGTAACCTGCACGCGCTCTACATAGACATGGGCACGGAAGTGTGAGTATCCGTACCCTCTTTTGGGATGTACATAATTTTATATAGGTACCCCTTTTATGAGACCAAATGTGTGTTTAGAGTTATTATATGTTAGAAGCCGCGCGTCGGTTGCACCAGCCTAGTTTTAGATTTTTTTAAACGATGAAAGTTCGTTTAAAAAATCGATCCTCTAGTGGATTAAGGAGTGCCCTGAAGGACTTAACTTTCAAAAATATAATTTTATTTGAGCCTTGGTTGATTAGTCAGTCAGTCCAATTAGAATATATTTTTAATACCTGCAATTATATTTTTACTGTGGGCGTGGTCTGACGTGAGCGTGTGTGTGCAGTTGCGTGCGCGGTGCACTGGTGGCGGGCGCATGTGGTGGCGTCGCGTTCCGCACGGCAGCCCTAGCGTGGCGTGGCGCGACGCTGGCGTGGCGGCGCACCACTCGCGCCGCATTGCCGCCGCGTGCAGTGCGTGCCGCCACGCTCCAGCTCAACCTGGTGGCGCACAACGATTGTCTGGTAACTATCACTACAGATATCTGCGCACTGGCAAATTCTGCCACCACCAGCACTACCTAATAAAGCTGCCACCACCAATACTACATGTAATCCTGGCACTATTTTTGAGCACCCGGGAGAACGTCAAGCCTGCACCAATGTACCTCAATGTGCTCACTTAATGTTCCAAGCGAAAAGAGGTGAAAGGAAACTTGAAAGGCGGGTGGTCTGGTAATGTGATATGATGTTACCTTAGTTCTTTGAGTTACGAGTATATTGAGCGACGGTCCGTTTTCATTACATTTCCGATGTTTTAATTCCCGAAGGAAAAATGAGGAATGTCAGCGGATTAGTTTATCTAGATGCGCCAATAACACGAAAATAGCGTGAAAGCTACTGCGCTGCGCTAAATTATTGATGGTGTTTTTTTAATTATACAATTACAATTGCAGGGTTGCACGCAAGTGAGCCTCGCGGACTTCGATCCCTCTGCCGTGTCTCAGAAGTGGTACAACGTGCTGAGCTTCCGCACCATGAGGCGGGACGAGAGCTCCGACGAGTCCACAGTTATCTCCTCGCAGACCTCCACCCTCACGAGGAACAGAGGTGCGTGACGTTTTTTATAGCGTTTGTTCGTAGCGTACGAGGCGAAACGAACAGTCTGAGCCTTCTGGTGACAAATGACACGCACAAGCATCTGCATTAATACTACACAAATGTGTTAACATCCTTCCCTTCTGCCACGCAGTGAATCGTCGAAAACTCACAAGCTGTACGAAACGCAACACTACAGTTTCACGCCAATAAGTGTGGGAGAGTTATCACCTCGGTAGTGTAGCCCTAATGGGCTATTTTGGGCAAATCCATTGTTTCTGATTGCGCAGTAAGAATAAAGAGAATAAGTGAGAAGAGACTGAGAATCAACTTAATAAGGAAAACTATAAAAATTTTTAGGTCCTGAGAGTATGACAAGTGCTGAGTGTAATGTGGAGTGCGATGATAACTCCGCCTCGGAAGACGAGGAATCGAGAGAGCCCCTCAATCAGGTGAATACAATTTCAAATCAGTACTAGAAATAAATGTAATGAACACTTTAGATAATAAGGGTGCGTACCATGTGATTACAAGTGTCATATATTTAATTTTACTTTATTACCTGAAACAGATAGTAGAAGAAGATTCATTTGAAGATTACATTCCTGAAGAAGAACTAACGCTAGAAGACGAGTACCTACACCCGCAGACTGCAGAGAAGGAAACCAATACTGAGTGTAACTTTTGTCCAGAAGGAGCTAGGCAATTACATAGAAGGTATTATATTCTCTACATTGTTTATGTTAGTATAAGCAATTGGCTATGGAATAACTAACTTTAGGTTTATATTGTCATCATATTTAAAAATAAAATCATTTTTACTTTTATATAAATTCATTTATCATTTTCTATATCAAAAACAGTGGATAAAGTTGGATTTAAATTATCATTTATTGATATCTTCAATAGTCTGCAAAATAAGCAATAAGGAATATCAAAGTTAAAAATTTATTGGATTCAACGAACATACTCTAACACAACACTTATAGAAAATGAATTCCCCAGGGTCACATTCCTAGACCTTTAACTTTTACTAACTATATTAACAACCTCAGGGTATCCAGCTTGCACTAACGCGGTGTCGGTTCTAGTTTTATGTTTTATTTTTAGATACTTAAAGTGTATGAGGCGGGTGGAGGCTGATGGGAAGCCTCACGAAGACACAGCTGTAGCAAATTAAAACAAATAAACCGTCCAATATACATATCTGTATATAATGTATTATTTTAGGTATGTTAACATTGTGTCGATGTTGCGTGCGTTTCGCTTCTACGCCTTTTCTTCACTGCACGTTTACGCGTTACGAGGGTTAAATGACGTCAGCACATACTTATTTAGTACACAAAACAACTGTCTAGATTAATCTACGATTTCTATTGATAGTAAATTATAAAGTAACATATCATTATGTATCAATGTATCGAATCTGTAGATGTGACCTGTATCGATTGTAAGTAAATGACATAACATCGGTTTACCTGTCTACGGCAGTAAAGTCGTGTGGGCGTTTCGGTTGCATGTGACGTCTTGCATGGAATGTGTGGCACAATGTGAATGTACCCTTAAATGTATTTAGGTTCGTTTAATGGTCGCATGGTTTTTGTCGGGCACTTTAAATGATATTTATTATATGAGATTAAATAATACACGCTTATTATTTATGGAAGTCCATCACCATCAAAATCTTCGTGTTAGTATATTATTGAAATAATTTAGTCTTGTTTCGGTAATGAGTTCCAAACATTTTGGTGTATTAAGTTCTCTTATCAATTTGATTTAAGAACTATTGCTCATTTGTTCAAATAGAAGACGTTGGACAGAGTGTACACTCATTTTGAGATATTACATAAAACTTACTCAAAACAATCCCAAAGTGTCTTTCTGTGGAACGTTACAACAGGTAACTTATTACGTATTTCTTTTGTGCAGGAAAAGCCAACAAATTAGCTCAAATAATGAAGAGTCTTTAGCGACTATAAAAAGATCTCAAACATTCTCACCGCAGCCGCAGAGCATCGGCAGGGGGCAGTACCTGTGCAGGTTCGTGTCTCTAAAGTCATAACAGCCGGTTTCTACACTGACAAACAGATCTAGTTTATTTGTCTTTGTAGAAATTTTAACTTATAAAGGAATAATATAAATGGTAAGAAATCAGTGTTAAAGGAAAACGAAAAAGATGAATTATAAAACTAATTATTGAACAAATACAATAATTATTTTCGAACAACATGTATAACTACTGTGCTTTTTTATTAGATTTAACTTCGTAAATGATCATATTAACTTTTTGCTGTTACTTTTAGATATAAAAGTAATCTCGTAGAATTAAAAAAAATACATAAGTAACATTGCTACCGAATTTGTGGTACCTGTGGTCCAAGACCTGCCGCCTGTAACTTTCGGGTAGATCCCACTGTCGCCTGATTTACGTAATACTATTGAAAAGCCTACAAATACAACACAAACTCTAGTCGACGAAAATGTGTCACAGCATATGGACCAACAATTGTGACGCATTTTCGTTTCAAACAGCTGTGATTAAAAGAAATTCATTTCAAGAATCCACACATTATAAAGAAGTGCCTGTGTACCAAGTAGGTATGTAATGTGTTGCAGATTGAACCGCTCGGAGTCCGATTCGTCCATGGCGCAGTACGCGCGCCCGGCGGGAATCCCCTTCGACCGCAGCGTGCGCGAGCGCAGATCACTTCGGTGAGTACTTACTTTATCGTCCGGTAGCTGTACATCTATCCCAACGGAACCATTCATTTGTTAGAATTATTATTATAGAAAAGTATTTTTACGTTATACCGGATGGTAATCTACGTGTACCGAATTTCATCCCAAACCGTTTATCAATTTTTGTGTGAAAGTGTAAAAAGTGCAAACATACAATCATTTTCACACTTATAACATTACTAGTAGGACGACTGGTTTGGTGCTCAGTACTGATATTAACATTTTTGTTGATTTAAGTTTGTACCTCAGACATGTTTAAGATAATATTGCACAAGACTTCGCTGTACTGTTCTCAGACTTTCCATCTGTATGTAACTTGTCTGCATGTAGTATGTAGTACTCGTTACACGAGAGATTCAGTTTCGCATTAGAGGTGTCAACATGTGTTTAACATGTTTATTTATGTGTAAGAGTGCCGGTGGCATCTCAGAGTCCAAACATCAAAAGCTAGCAGAAATTTGCTACTTTGCTTCGGTTCTTTTAATTGAAGTATTCTTAAATGTACGTATTAATTTGTGTCCAGTTGGGGTCGCCTGCGCGGCGGAGCAGCGCGGCGCGGTGGCAGCGCCGGGGCCCGCACGCCCCGCACCTCGCTCGACCTGACGTTAGACTTGCGTGCGCAGCACACGCGCCTGGCCGACCTGCGGCACGAGATAGCTCACCTCAATCAACTTAAGAAACGGTACGGCTTGTTTTTACTCGCTAACTGCCTCCTTATTTTCTTTACTATATCTATATATTTTTATATACAAGTAAAATTCAAAAATATATTTTTGATTGAATTCCACGTATATTATTATTATAATATATAAGGCTACTTTGCACAGGCACGGCGGCTTTAAAGTCTGTAGTTATAGACAGGGTGACTTATATCCTAGATACTTGCTATACCGATACGAGATAACCGCACATAACTATATTTTATGTAGCTATTATTGTCGCTGAGCGCTCAGCGAGGTGCGAGCGAACATTTCAAAATGTTCGCTTTACTGAGATACGCACTAGGGTCAAGGTGTCAACAACCTGCCTGTGCGGACGAAGGTTATTTGATCTTCTTTCTTACGTGGAAGGGTTCTTCGAGCCGGATATATTACTGCATTCAAAGTAACGTTCTCAGCGTTCTATCAGATTCGAGCAGGTTACTTAAGCAGTGATTATTAATCTACCCTAAACGCATCATAAGAGTGTCATATGGCCCTTCAATGCCGATACATATCTGTATGTATAATGTTCTCTAACAATTTTCATATTTTGCTCCAGGTTGGAGGAGGCGTGCTCGCGCGGCGATCGTTCTGTGGCGGCGTGGGCGGCGGCGGACGAGTCGTTGCGGCGCCTGGTGGGGGGCAGCGGCGGGAGCGGAGCGGCGGGGGTGGAACCGCGCGCGCACAAGCTCTTCCAGCGCACGTGCCGCGATGTGTACCGCCTGCGCCGCTCGCGTCAGGGCAGCCGCCGCCCTGACCTCGTCACCTTCAAGTGAGCACCCACAACTACAACACTAGCCGCGCCTTGCGGTTTCATCCACGTGAAATTAGATTCTTTCATACAAAATTTTAATGCATATTTTATCTAGGGACGAAATATGAACTCAGTGGTAGTATACATTCAGTGGTGTTTATCGGTCGGTTAGAGATTCGGGTTGAATAATTTTATTACATTTTATAATAAAGATGAACATTTTTCTACAGAGAGAAAATGGCATTCTTCACTCGACCTAAAGTGGTGCCCGCCCTACACGACGGGGACGAGTTATCAGACGACGACTGGGAGGAGTTAGAAGAGAGGAGGACTCCCGACGGTCGTTCCTCGAAGACCTGCTTCGAGCCACGAGCGGACCCGAATAGCCCCGAACAGGTCAGAACTGCCCGGAGCAGAGACGTACAGAAGGTGGTGGTGGAATGTAAGAATCCATGTATCACCGAGTACGAGGAGCCGTGCGATCTGAAAATCTCAGAAGAGACTGAGGCTGATGATGTTAGGTACGAGTTCGTTGTGGATCGGGCCTTGGGCGTCCAAGTGTGAGCGGCAAAGGTGTGAACGTTGGACTGAAGTGCGAGATCGGAGAAGATTTCAGGTCACCAACGACACTGAATAAACCACCAATCTCATGGCCAACAATGCGTGTGCAATGAACTCGTCTTGGAATAAGGTGAATATATATTGCATATCAAATATGGCTTTACGTGATTGTAGTTGTTGGTGGATAGTGTGGCATTGAAAGTGGTAAAATGTGTGATTCGGTATACAAAAAAAGAACAATAGTATTCTAAATTCGAACACTATTTCAAAATTCAAATATTCTTCTGATTTGTTTTAGTGTTCGAATTCAAAAGTTGAAGAAATATATCCGTCGTTCGATATTAGAGCTAGTTGTATGGCCCAAACTTTAATACAAGTGAGAATGAGAAGTGGCCTTAGTCATAAAAACGTGAAACGTATGGTTCAAATTATTGGGCGGGTGTGAATGAGTACGATTGCATATTTGATATCGTTATTTTTACGTCATATCATTTTCATGTTAATGTTCGATATTGGATGAACACACTTTTCATTCACAACCGCCATGTTAAGTAGGTATACCGTCTCAGTGATTAGCGATGTTAAGACTCTGGTTTGTTGATGTGGAAAATCTCCATATGCCAATATAGTGTTCGATTGCGTACGTAGTGTCACATTTCGCCGCAAAGATAGCACTATTGGAACGTTTTGTATTAAGAAAGTATTAAATGAACATTCTATGAGATTTAATCGTAAAAGTTAAGATTATTGGAAATTTATAAATTGTTGTACTGTGATCGCTAATGCCTTTGAGATTTTTGGACTTAAGACTGAAGTAAAAATCCTAAATGTAATTGGTGTATATTTTCGTTGAAGAATGTACATTCGTGCAAATGGGGTGCCATATGAGGAAACAGTGATTTTTATTTTGCATATTTATTAGCAGGTAATACATTATGCCTTAAAGGTTTGAATAGAAAATGTTATACCTAATGTATGAATAAAAATGTATTTAATTTAACATGTTCCACATTCAAATATCAAATGTTCATTTTATCGATATGACAACATGCGCCTTGTACAAAGCGGTCGCATCTGTACGTCTGGCGTCAGTGTCTGAGGTGGACAAGTTGCACAGAGGTAGGACCGAGTTGTACATTTCGATTGTAGCTGTACAGTTTTTTTTTTCAAATAATAATATAATTTGCCCGTTGCCTGAATAATACAAATTGTACAAATTTAGCGTGCGAAAGCGCGCCATCGCACTCGTGCAGTGTCAGTCACAAAACAAATGCCAAACATTAGT
>JAFELO010000787.1:351453-368599 GCA_017140195.1 Eumaeus atala
AGAGACGCGTCCCGCAGGGCTCAGTATTAGACCGTATCGTCTTCTCCCTATACTAATTGTACTGCGTGTCTTGTAAAGAGACGCGTCCCGCAGGGCTCAGTATTAGATCGTATCGTCTTCTCGCTATACTAATTGTACTGCGTGTCTTGTAAAGAGACGCGTCCCGCAGGGCTCAGTATTAGACCGTATCGTCTTCTCGCTATACTAATTCTACTGCGTGTCTTGTAGAGAGACGCGTCCCGCAGGGCTCAGTATTAGACCGTATCGTCTTCTCGCTATACTAATTCTACTGCGTGTCTTGTAAAGAGACGCGTCCCGCAGGGCTCAGTATTAGACCGTATCGTCTTCTCGCTATACTCTGCTGACGTTATCAAACTAACAGAGCAATGCCCATATCATATTTTTGTTTTTAAGAAAACATCAAAAAAACTGACACACAGAGATATTCTCGTCAAACTGAAACACTCGAGGGCGAGCTGCTCTCATTTTTAATGTTTTCTTAAATACTCAAATATGATATGGACAGTGCCGTATTAGTTGGATAACTACTCGAACCGCCTTCTGTGTACACACTAGGCGCGTGGCGACTAGAAAGACTATATAATAATACCTACGTATTTGCTGTGAGTTCTTCGTGTGTGGTTGCTTATGGGCGTCGGTAACTTACCCAACAAAAACCTTCTACTATACAATTGGCCTTTACGTAATTAACGTAAGTAAAACCCAAAGGAAACGCCGACACAATATTTCCTGTGGGTCCACTCCATTCACAAGTGTAACGAAAATGATGACTGTTGTCCAAGGCAGGGCCTTTATCCTTTAGTGTTATAATAACACTTAATAGCTTTTTTTATGGAAGTACACAACCGTCGACGGCCGCGCGCTGGCGGGTCACGTGGGCCGTGCGCACTTGGGCCGCGCCGCGGCACGCGAGGGGCCAGTCTCACAACCTCCACAATTGCTTGGATTACGCCTCCACCAAAACACTACAATACATTCGACGAAAGGGATTGCGTGTTTTTATATTGTGTCAAACCTACTCTAATATTATAAATACGACAGTATTCATGTTTATTATTCAATCACGCAATAACTTCCGCACGGATTTGGATGGTATTTAGCAGAGTTTAGTATACTTAAAATATTGATCAACATAAGAATGCTTTACTTTTCGCATTCGAATAAAATAAATTTAACTTGAAATAGATTTTACGAGTGAAGCCTTGAGGCATAGGCAAGGCAAATAGCATTGAGCTACTTTTAAGACTTTAATTTGAGTTTCCAGATAAAGTGAATCTTGTAACGTCTAGGCTTTTTTGGTGTAAGTATTAAATGTAAAAAAATATAAGCTACCTAAAGCAAAATGTTTACTTTGTTACAACAAATGTGTGACTTCTTTAGCACAATTGAGAAGAAAAACGAGCAAATGCCTCTTGCGACTAAGTACCGACGTCCAGCCCCATCTGCGGTGAGTCAGTGGCAGCACCCCTAACCAGATCACGAGGACAGTGAAAAACATTCGCCTGTTATGTTGTATTGGTTATACTCCTTTTTGCGCTTAGAATGACACTATGAGTGTTTGCGGTCGCACAATGACATTAAAATACCCATAGATAAGAAATTATAAGAAAGTCACTGTCATTGGCTCCTTGCTGTGTTACGACAAAGGAGATTAAAGTTATATATGCTTATATAGGTATAATCTCTAATGATTGACACAAACACATGTACACACACGTATTATTGATTTAATGTACAAAGTTGTGGCCATAGTGTTAGGGAACGTGTAGTGAACATAGCCTCACCGTCGGCCCAGCCACGCACGCACCGGATGTGTTCAAATGAAGCCGAGATTACCTGCGCCGCGGCCGTGCTGGAATCCTCATTTCCATTCACCCCTCACCCCTCATCCCTCACGTGAAATTCAAAACTACTCTACGTGTATCTTGATTCAATCTTGAGGGGAAATTCCATTTTAATTACCCTTGGGGTACAATCGCGAGTATTGTTCGAGGTGTTTAGTGTTACGTCTGAAGTTAATTGTATTTATTGAGGGGTAATTCGCGGAGAAATTAGTGACGTCATCGTTCATCCGTCCATTTTCTGAAGCAGACCTAATATGCACCCAAAGTATGTACTTCACGAAGGCCGGACTGGTAACATCAACTTAGTAGCCGTTCCAATTCTTTATAAAACGTGTAAAAATTTCGTCTATAACTATTTCAGAAGATATATTGGTTGACTCGCTGTATCCCACGAATTCACCCGCGTCGTATCTATCCCAAAGCCGCCACTTGGGGTTGGGTTGGGGTCACTTTGGGATTGTTAATATTATTATTATGTTATCCCAGGTTTTAATCTATATCAGTGTCCAAATTTCCTCCAAATGCGTTTCTAAGTTTTTGCGTGAAAGGTGAACAAACATACATCCTTAATTGACAAATGCTTCAACCATTTCAAACACAAACTTCGCATGTTTATACTAATTATAGTAACTAGCAGCGCCCCGTGATTCCAACCGCGTACTCCGTGCAGATTGCTCTCAGCGAGATAGTATCGTCTTACATTGTAAATGTGCTATTTAACGCAGACAGATTTTTGGATGAGGAGTCCTTGAGACAAGCGCGTTAAACAAAGAACAGACTTTTTAGTTTTATAATACTGGTACATAAAATGAAACCGCCGCGACAGCTCGTGACTTGCACGCTACCCCTACGTGACTTGCCACCGTCACGCGCCGCTACGCCCGGAAACGTCCGCCAGGGGGCGTGCAGTGTACAGCCACTATTGGCATTATGCTAATGCAGCTTTACTGGCCACTTACATTCATAGCTCCCTATTCTTTATCCGCATATTTTCAAAACCAGAATGAACTACATTCAAATATCAACACTCTAAAACTAAGTTTACTTTCTCCTGAGTGGCTCCTATAATTATCAACTTTATTTTTCTTGATGAATATATGAGCAAGAAATATAAGTTCCCACAAAGGTTTCCTCAATGATTGCACAATTTAAGAATTATCAACCTTTGGCACGAGAGCTTTTTAAAGGTGTCAAAAAGCGCTGTAATGGAACACGATATGGGCGGCCATACATTCACACGACGCGACGGCGCTTTTTAACCCTTCCTTAGGGGGTAGCTAATGGCAGAAAACGAAACCTTTCTTTTCTGGTCATGTCCGTCTGTCCGTTCGCAGGTAACAGAGGTTTGACTTGCAGATTAAGGGCATAATCTCCAAATCAAACCTAAGTAGGCGAGGGATGTACTAAATGATGTAGTATAATTTCTAAAAGGAAAGAAATTAGGGTACTCTATAATACCGTACTAACAATACCGCACTAAAAATACCGCACTAACAATACCGCACTAACAATACTGCACTAACAATACCGCACTAACAATACCGCACTAACAATACCGCACTAACAATACCGCACTAACAATACCGCACTAACAATACCGCACTAACAATACCGCACTAACAATACCGTACTAATAATACCGCACTAACAATACCGCACTAACAATACCGCACTAATAATACCGCACTAACAATACCGCATTAACAATACCGCACTAATAATACCGCACTAACAATACCGCACTAACAATACCGCACTAACAATACCGCACTAACAATACCGCACTAACAATACCGCACTAACAATACCGCACTAATAATACCGTACTAACAATACCGCACTAACAATACCGCACGAATAATACCGTACTTGACAGACGAAAAAAAATGAAACTATAATAATTACTATTATGTTAATAATTTTAACGACTTTATATTTATTCATTAGGATTCGTTGATTGTGGGTAGATATTTGTGTTCTCACCATCATCTTTGACAGATATACATCGGGAAACACCCCTCGTACCGTTACAAATATGTCCAAATTTCCTGGTTATTATTAATAACGAGACTAATATTATTACGAAGCATTATTTCTGTTTAGATTATATAATGAGATATGCCACACACATTTATGATTTTTTTACGTCAGGATAAAAAGTTTTAACTGTTGATATATGTTGCAAACTATATGAGGCCACTCAGCAAATATTGCGAGAAGATGGTTTATATATGAGATGCCGGATATAATTTATTCGGACAGTATATTTATTTGTGAGTAAAAAAAGGTACGTTACAATTTAAAAATTCCCTTTACGGTATCTTTAAAATTGTCATCTTATTGAAAAATGGATCCACGCCGGGAATATGTTCATGCTATAATTTGTTATGATTCAAATATCACAAGAATTACTGAATGAAGGTCCTTCCAATGTAACCGTGTATCAGCTGTGGAATGAAATCAAGCGTGGTTGACTGAGTTTGCGGGATGAAGTAGGAAGTGGCCGTCTTTTAACGGCTTAAATAAATCTGATGCAGGCGCGTCTCAGCGGCTTACGATGTCATTACAGGTGATGAGTCCTTTTGAGATTTATCAATACCACCGGACTCAGAAAGAAGGAGCAATCGACCGTTTGGGTGCTTCACAACGAAGTGACGCCGGCCAAAGTAAAGCGATCAGCGCAGAGGAGTTTCTGATCACTGGCTATTTCTATACGACTGGCTTCTGGGTGTTGCTTTACGAGACCTAAGGAGAATGCTGAATGATATACTGCCAAATGCTTGCCAGCAGTTCTTTCAGTTGTGAGCAACAAGCGACCAAACACGTGACTCCGTGGTTCACTGCCTCACGACTACGCGCCCGCGCACACCGAGCTCCGCACGAGGGGCTCCCTGGACAGCACGCCGGTCACACTCTGGGGCCACCCTCGATGCCAAGTCAGGGCTGCAAGACTGCTTATTCATTAAAATAAAATATAGGGTAAAAGGGATATAACTTTCGTCGTTGAATAACGCGCTGTCTGCGTTTGAGCGGGCTGTATATGATGTGTTTGCGACGGAATGGAATAAGTGTATCTAAAACTGGTGTATACTGGCGAAAGTTTGTATTGAGGCTGAGGAAAAATATTTATTTACAGAACATTGTTTTTTATTTTCGTATAATTTCTAAATGTTCCACGTGTCCGTGCAAAATTTCATCCAAATTTGTGCAGTAGTTATTGCGTGAAAAAATTATCAACATACAAACTTTCTCGCGTTTGTATAAGGACACGGACGGTCTGCTGTTGATGATGCTCCCTGGCAGTGATCGCCAAGACGGCGGATCTTCTACTAGTTCTTAATTCGGAAAGGAACAGGAAAGTGAAATGGCGAGTCCAACATCCAGCCGTGCGTCCGTCGACAACAATGGCACCGTGTCACGAGGCACCGGCCAGGTGTCAGCTCCCTCATGCACGGACGCGTGCTGCATACTGACCCGCGGCGATGCCGGCGCGCGTGTGCTCACACTGACAACGGACAGTGGTGACTATGTTACTTATAATTTATTGGCGATCCGCCCGTCTTTGCCCTTATACACTAAAACATTCCTTGGATTATGCCCTACCTATGGGTGAAAACCGCATGAAAAACCGTTTCGTAGATTTTGAGAAAATCTATTACATACAAGACATACATACTTTAGAGATTTTGGTTTATTATAAGCATATATTGATGGGAGCAAACCAACGGGGAACCAACAGTCAGTACCAATTAATTGGTACTGACTGTTGGTTGTGAAGAGGACGGGGGTCCTCTTCAAACCTAATATGTTACATCGCTCCGCTTATCGCTTTCATTGCGTCATACGAAGTAAGGGTTTTATCAAGAATCATGGAGCAATCTAATTCTTATGTGACGCAATAAGTAGTAACGCTTTGCGCTAGTATTTTATCGACAGTTTGTACTATTGTTCGCTTCTGGCGTCGCCTGTGAGAGTTTTATTTGATAACGCGTCAACTTTTTAATTATTCGTGAGGTGAGTTTCATTATCTCAACGGACGTGACGGATGAAAATGTATATTCGGTGGCGAATGTCAAATCTGAATTAAAATAAGAGCCAGGTTTCAGTAAGAGTATGCGCACTGGTGTATTGCAGCCGAAATGCCTCCACGACACAGGGGGTGCATCTCGCTCATAAAATACCTACCATCATCAAGTGACAGCTCCGTCGCTGGGCCTCGTGCGTTTTGTGTGTGTGAGGAGGGCAATACTTCTGCGTAACAACTATGCGGATGTTTATTGGCCTCTTCTATTATAAAAAAGTAGCTTCTCAAGACAGGTACAGTAATTTCAGGGCTGCCATTACTTTTATTGCCTTAAAGGGCGCATGTTTGGGTCTAGGCTTCATTTGTAAATAACGAATGTCTCGTACGAGTTTTATAATGCGTTTTTTTACAGCATAATGGGCAAACGAGCAGTAGGAAGCTACCACGGCTATTAGACGCAACTGTAAGTCGTTGCCGGCCTTTGAAATAGGAGTAAGCTTTCTTGTTGAAGATTTACACCAGATGAATGAATGCTCATTCTACCCCTACCCTATCAAATTCTTCTGTCGCTTCCTATTCTCTTCTGAATAAATACTTTTCAGGTGCCAAGACAGGTTTAGCTGTTCCCTCGAGTGCACTACTTTGATATCCGAGGATTATAAGTAGTTGCCGCTGCCTTCGTCACAGGGCGGCAGTCTACATTTTTCGTCCAACAGTGACTAGACATGGCTGATGAATATCATCATATAATTAGGGAATCTTTTTAATAGGCGGATATCCATAGTCCTACGCAGACAGCCTGTAAATGCCTAACAAATTTGCGTCAGTTTTATCCATCACCTCCTCGTTGGATGAAGTCTTTGCCCACTGAGCCACTTTTTTATGTTTGGAAAAGAAAGGAATCATAGGGGCTAGAAGTTACAAATGTGGAGGATGCGGCTATAATTCGTTGCTAATACGATAAGTCTAGGAGTCGCGCGTTCGCCGGTAGAAGTGCACCACGAGGGCTGTTGGCTGGTCACGTGTCGTGTACAGCTGCGTCGGTACCGACGAGGGCCGGTCCCGCACCACAGGACCACCTCGCCAACTTGAGGACAGTGCAATGGGGTTGAGATTCCCATTGCCCCTTGCCCGTGCGCAAAACAGCCTCCTCCTCCTGCTCTTTAGCCCCCCCTTCTTATACTGATACCCAGGAGGGGAACATCGCCCGGTTCAATTGCATTCATCAAGAAGTACATCAACTAATTAGGCGCATCTTCACTCAATGTTCAGCCAAAATAATATTGTGAATTATTTAACAATATCCTCAGTGGTAACGTCAACCAGCCTTCTTGGGCGCTCGGTTGTGTTACGGAAAATCCCTGAACCGCGTACGTCCCATCAGACGAAAATTGTGTTTAATTAAGACGCGTAAGTTCGATTTCTCCAATTTCCAAGAACATCTTCACAACCGCCAAACTTCATTTGTTATGAAATAGTTTTGTGCCAATTTTGAAAGATAATTTGTATTAGCTTATTAATTACTTTTTAAGTATGAAAAAATGCTATTCAGCCAGAAATTTATTTTTCGGAGGGCCCTACTGCTGGCACAGATGTTCATCAGACTAGAAGAAAGGCACACCAAAGTTAATAGAATCCCCTATTTACGAAACCATTACAACCCTTCCCAGGACAATAGGCAACGCTATAAATACGTCACAAAACGCTGAAGTTGCCGTTCAATTGGAGTCGTGGAGGCTCGATGGTGTCGGCTGAACGCCATGGTACATTAACGCGCCGTCGAACATGATTCGCCAAAACTCAAACAAAAAAGGGAATGTGTTTTGATACAAAAAGTGTAGAAAATTTCCTTTTAACCGCCTTTTTCCATTAACTTTAGTTTATGCTGCATAATTAGTTTTTTATACGGACAAATAGAAATATTACAGTACTGTTAGCGAAAATATTAGATTATTTTTTACTGAACAATGAGGGAAATAAAGTGTGCTTAAAAATATCAATGTTTGATACATTTCTTGCTGTTTATGTACTTATGCGTAAAGGTCTCGCAGGCGCGTTGCCATCCGTCTGTCTTCGCCTCAACTGGCCACTGCAAGGAACACGACAGACACGGTCACTAGCAGGGGCCAGCGTGTATGAGTGAGAGGTACCTACCCGGTCGCACCTGCCCGGTTTTGCTTACACTACTCTGTACATATGCTGTACAATAGCTCGTGGAGAGTTTTTATGTAACGCGTGGAAACGTAATTACGCCCCATCAAGTGCCGTGTCGAAGTGTCACTGCCGAATATCCATTGGAACCACCGCGAGTGCCACCCGTGCCACCTTTGATGAGGAGATCCCCACCAATATCTGGACACTTATCCACCTCCATCCATGCTCTTACCCACCTCTCGGTATACGGAGCGAATCATGGGAGTTGCACGGGGGTTTCTCCAACATCTGGACAGTGTAATGGTGTGAGGTTCCCATCCTCGTCCCCTCGGTTCTATTGGCTTCGCCCAAGATGTCTACGGATCACTCCAGGTTAATGAGCCCCACCGACACAATGAGGCCTGAACCGTGGTGGGGAGTTTGTGGAGAGTGGTATGAATATTACAATATTGGGCTATCTCAAAATGAAGGTTTACAATTATGAGCCAACCATTTTAATCCAGTAAAAAAAAAACAAATTATTTTTTTTAAACTATACGAAGAAATAAGTTATTTTGTGGTATTTGAGATATCAAATTTGATAAAATTAAAGTCTTTATTAGTTAGTACGGGCTATTTATTTGGAGTTGACATGCCGACCGGCACCTGATAGATTTGATGCTGACTGGAGACCTGTCCAGCTCATGGCGAGCGTCCTGCTGACACAATATTCACGCCTACCTCCGTGCACAACTGGGATGCTCACCAGCGTTTTATGGATAATCTATTGGATATCTCGGAATTCCTACTGGAGCCTTAAAATTGACTCTCCCGTTATTTTACTTCTGAATTGGAAACCACTACAACTTTGTCACTATAAAATGCTGCAACATTTAATCAATGTCACCATTTTAAATTTCGAATTGGATTTCGTTTTGCAGCCACCAATTGCAGCAGAGTCCGCTATTGGAGCCGAATGGTGGTCCCATGAAGGTTTTATTATAACATCTATTCATTGTGTTCGTTTTACTTGTCTTGACTAGAACTATATATCTAAATGATAGAACATGGAGGAGGTCGTGGTCATGATTACTACGCTGTGGAATATTTTTTATGGCAACACTTGTGCCCCACACTCACGTCAAAAGTTAATCCAAGCTCGTACGTTAAGATCTGCCTAGGCGGTCTGGCAATAGCAGAGAACGTAGAAATCTGCATACATACATACGCTATAAAAACATAACACTCCTGACTCTGCCGGGTAAAAATATCGTTTAATTGTTAAGGATCTACGCTAGAGCACGCGACGAGGCTAGAGGCAGGTGCGCATGCGCAGCTGGTGTTAGTCGGGCCAGCCGGGCATGACCGTCGCTTAGATAACAGAATGAAACAGTACTCCCAATTCTGTTTACCCAACTCTCCAGAATGTACCTTTAGTAAATGAGAAAATTGCAGTTAACCTAATTTAACTGCAATTTTCTCATCACTTGAGGGGTTGCGCAGGGAGCGAGTGGATTGTGAGTTTCCAGCTGGACCACAAGGGATGGGGTGAATTAAGGCAAGGAATCTACACATTCTCCTTTTGTGTAACAGTTGTAAGTTCGGTAGTTACTATTCCTTTACTTCGGGCAATAAAACCACAGCGAGTGTTTAAACCCGTCACATTTATCCACATTGCACTACTACCGATGGAGAAATGCGCAAGTTACATGTTGGAACAGGTCGCACGGTCTTAAACACATACGAGACATTGAGAACCCGTCGCATCCCCCTAATGGGCCAAAGCATAGCTTTCACTGTTTTCTGGTTTTATGCGATTGAGAGGCCCGAGGTGATGCAGCGATATAAATCTTAGTACGTAACTGAAATTGCACATAGGAATGAAGGTTGTAGTGTGTGTCATTATGGTGCGCTCGTCTGTCTGTAGCCGAGCGTGACTCAATTTGTGCTCAGCCGCTGGGATATGGCTTTCATTGTGATGAGCATCGTGGGGTTTTTAAACTCTATGGTTTCCTCGAAATATATTCGTTCGCGGAAAATTACCTTCGTAATAAAATAAAAGACAAACATATTTTTGCTGTATTGGCAAGAGGTGGTGCTGCTGCATCATGTCAGCCGCACTGGCCGGTCACGCTTCTTTCACATAAGCCTGGCTACGCCGGCGCGTCTTGTGAGGTTCGTGAGTGTCCAGTGGGTGAAAGGATAATAATGAAATTGTAGAATCTCGTATTGTTTTATAATCAATGTATGCGACAGCCCCAACAAGCGGCAGGAGTTTACTCCTTAGGAACGAATATGATTCTAAAGTGAACGCGCATAGACGCAAGCGTTGTCGGTAAAAATATGTCTCCGTAAACCTCAACAGAACACAGTCATGCGATTGAAATGTTATTATTGTAAGTTCTCTGTACGTTTAGTTCGATATGGCGACTTTACCTCAGCACTTTCACACGAGCCACTCTCAGCATCATTAACAATTTCATCCTCTCCGTGAGACATCTCAATAGCTCGCTCACTATCGTATTAGCCCACATACTCCAACACTGCTCGGTCCACTTTGCTCGATTGTTCGGTTGTCTATGTAGCACTGTCATGATCTTCATTATAAGTTAATGTAGTTGACGGCCTCCCGGCGTGAACTGCACGCGCGCTCCTCAGTCTCTGGCAGCTCCACTCATTATAAGTTAATGTAGTTGACGGCCTCCCGGCGTGAACTGCACGCGCGCTCCTCAGTCTCTGGCAGCTCCACTCATTTCTGTCGTTCCACGCTTTCAACTGACGCAGGTCCCAGCACTCGCGCACATGATGTATACTAGTGACCATGTGGTAACCGCATCGCAGTCGCATTTCATGTGAGTATCCAGTGATCCGCTAGAGGGGAGGAACCAAGCAGTTATACATCTGCACAATTAGCAAAGCTAACATTTGATGGCTGTTGGAAGTCATCTAAAAACCCGGATGTGTTTATAAGTGGAACTGCGTGACCGAGCTGAACTTAAACGAAGAGCTTCAAGTTCCCGGCACCAGGCGGCGTGATTCCTTGTTGACAGCTAGTCTAAGCGCATCGAGATATAATGGTGCATCCAGAACAATATTCTGTTCAACCTTCAACAACAGAGAACGAAAAGTTTCGTCTACTTGTTCCAATTAGAATGGTTTTGGTCTCCACAAGCAAAACAAGCAAACCGACAGCGTAGTAAAACACAGCAATAGGTACAACGTCTTATTATGATAGTAAGTGGGTGCATAAATTTATAGTACAAAAAATAAATACACAAACTCTAGCTTATTAATGATGAAGTATAAAAGCTGACCCGTAGTTGCAGGTCAATAAAAAGCTCGTCGTGCGTGCTTTGGGCTATATGAACCTAATCCATGTATTATAATAAAAGCTCGGCGGAGCTTATTCATCATTAAACCAAACTCGGATCGCGTGGTGTTGTTAAGCTCGACGGACACTGGACGTTATATTGTTTTGGTGTTTATATATTATGAAACATATATTTTGACAATTTAGATATTTTTGTACAATTGATATGCCAAAATCTACAGAACAGATTTTCATACGGTTTTCACTATTAGATAAAACAATTCCCGAAGGATATTTAAGTGGGTGATTTCATGGGTGATTCCGGGGATGGTCGCTTGTATTACTTATAAGTTCTGTAGATTATGGCCTTTTCGTAAACAAGTTATCACAGGTATTTAGGTATCTCATTATAATATAAATTACTTTTAACGAAATATATCATATGGGATTGACGATAGAATACGTAAGAGCGCCACAGCGCGGCTGCTCAAAAACTGTTCATTTTATTATAAAAAAATAAAAGAAATCGTGTAGCGTAAGTATAATATTATATGTGCGTGAAATAAAAACAGTCCTTTACCTTACTTCTCAAACACGAGCAGGGAACTTCTGGCTGTGTCTTCTCAAGACCTTTGCCTTAGGATGGCACGGAAAATTATATATACTTATTATTCATTTTTTAGTTCATTTTCCATATCAAAATCCAATTGACAGTGATAGACAATTGATATTAATAATTATATATATAGACATTCATATTTATAGTAGTCACCAGGATCACCAGATTAAATAAGTTCTCAACATATGCCTACATTAGGAATAAAAAGTTCCAACAGCACGTCTGCCCCCTTATACTTGTTATGTTCCTCTGTGCGGCGTGTGTGTCAAGCTAGGTTATGCCAGGAACAGTGGAAGCATAATTCAGGCATTGCCATAGGTACAATAATGTGCATACACTACGATACGTCACATGAGCAAGCGCCAGGCGCGCCCTCACAGCTGGGTACTGAATCACTAAATGCTAAGCGTCTGGCCGACAGATGACGCTGTCACGTAACAATACTATTGAATGTAGAAAAACGTTTCGTGAGCGTCTAGTGCGTATTGTTACAGTTCCTCCTTACGTTTCAAGAAACCATTAGAATATCGTGATCCTAATTGCAGAGAACAGCGGCTCTGATTATTTCGTGCGGCTGATACCATCGCCTACATGTTCAACGGAGCTCTCGTCACTGTTACCAGTCAGTGTGATTAGTTAATCCGGACGGAACAGGGCGATTCACTTGTTACTTAGTTCCTTAACTGGGGCCCGACAAATTCGAATACTTTTGAGAGATATCAATATCCTCCAAGGGTTTAAATGAAAAGATTTAGACACACCTTAATCGCTCACAAGGTAGCCTGAGAAAAATATCAGCACTTAAACTTTCGCTTAAGACTTACAACTAAATTTATTGAAATCATCAGCTTATTTCATCCCCGGCAACGAGCAATCTATCTGCTAGTAAGTTGCTAGAAGAAGAAAATAGTTAGAATATAGCAGTATATCTCAGAAAGAGAAGAATATAGTTTTCCGGGCTCGCCTATAGATTTCACTTCAACGCCGAGTGACCAGGCATATGGTAGCTACAGAATGAACATGAATAGATGTTGTAAATTAGTTCATAGCTAAGTGATTATCTAAAGAAGGAAAAAATAAAATTAAAGAAACTAGAGTCTAAAGGATGATCCCAGATTACTTGTTCGGCGCTTTTTAGTCGAATTCAAGGAAGGTTTAGAAATATGTTTTTGTGACTTGGGTGTCTTGTGCAAAGTTTTCAGTTGATTTATTATATCTTTTGCCAAAGTTATCTTATTTTTAGCAATAGGTTTTGCGCCGACACGGCCGGGGAGGTATCTCTAGCTCACATTACTTCGCCGTAAAGCGACAACTTTAGTGTTGCATTTCGTGCGGTTTGTGAGTAGCCGGTAGCCCATAGGGAGGGGGTGGGAGGACGGAGGGCAACGTTTCGGCATAGTAATTATGTGGATGCTCATGGGCGTCGGTAGTCGTACAAAGGCTCCGATTTCTCTTTTGCCCTCCTATTTCATAAAAAAAATCTCATCGCATCGCAGGTTCGATTCTAAACAAATTATTTAACCCCCTTAAAGTCAACTAACCTAACGGTACTCGTGGGGACATACCGCTCTCTGTTATAAAATTTGTATAGTTTAAGAGGTGAAACAATTTGCGAATGGCCTTATCAACATGTAGTGCATGCTAATTGAGATGTAAAAAGTACACTACTGGAGTCACTGCCACACCTCCCTTCCTTATTGAATACGCTCACGGCTCACTGGTCACTGCTCACCGGTCACCAGTCAGTCACTCGGTTACTAAAGGGGTCACTCTAGTTCACATACCAGCCGTGAATGGTGTAAGATCTATGCTCTCACCTTTCCGTCGCCTCCAGTGCGACCAAACGCGTAAATGTTACAGCATACTAGCGAATGATAAATACTAAATATGATTGACGTTTTTATGCTGACTGTTAAAGTGTTAATTAATTTTTATTGGGTCTCTTATTATGAGAACGTTTATGTACTGAACAGATACTTTTTTGTTTTTGAAAGCGTTTGTTAGACGATTACTGGTTTATATTGGACGTGATATACTACAGACAGACTACACAGGGCACAGGCTGGGGAGGCGGGTTGTTTCTGATGTGATATCGAAGCTTATATTGAGGCCACGTAATTTTTATTTATACAGGAATTGTAGATGTACAACCTGTTAGCCGGCAAATATCATCGTTCACTTTGCCAATTATGAGCAAGTCCTGTTTAGAAGTCAGTACAACGTAACGTAGGCAATATACAGGATAGCATATGGTTTTGTATTGTCCGACGTTAATTAGGAAAAAAATAGATTTGGTCAAGATGAACGGTACAGTAAAAAGGCGTAAAGTTCTCCTCACTTTACCTTTTCTGCAAAGCAAGCGACGTTGATTGAGGCAAATGTACATAAAATCAAAAACCCTTTTCAAATCCATAAATAAGTTTGGTAATAAAATACCGATACGGCTTTAAGTGTCGCCACTCGTGTGACAGCCCTGCGGCGCGGGCGATGACTCACCTGTCGTAAGATGTTAATGGTCGACGGCCGGCACTCGACCACCACTCCGTGCTCGCAGCAACACCAGATAAACATTGCCTTCGAGTCACGTATGATGTCCCGGTACTTTCTTGTGTAGTAGTCGTGCAATTGAAATATCACAGGTATTGTGCAGGAAGTACTGTTCTCATGCTGCATGACCGGGGACTCCGATCTTGCGGGCCCAAGTCAACAGCAACGTAGCAATCTGATCTGCTCTCCTATTAACTCTTGCTCTGATGCCGCCTTTTAGTGTGAACTATGCTGCTGTGACATATCGCGTTCTTGTGGTTGTTTTGCTTAGGGAGAGGAATCTAACAGCGGAAGGGAGTAACGCCGCTGAGGTTCAATGAGGAGGTGGAGCCGCCTCTCGACCCTCGAGTCTCAGAGGATCCCCCACCCGGGTACAAGCACAAGATATGCGATTCCTAGGGATATAAAAGTTTAATCGCTTGTAATTTTTATCAGCTACTACATTCCCTTTAGTAGCCTAGTCTCAGTGGCTTCAGTGTCACTGATTGCGACCACAAATAGCGACTTAAAATCTTTAAGTCTCTAGCCCTTTAGATTTAGATTTGAGAATTATTGAGAAGCAATGGAACGTACACTATTGAATCTTTATTAGCCGACTTCAAATATGGAGGAGGTTCATAATTCGACAGCATATGCACTCTACCCACACAAGCATATGCACTCTACCCACACAAGCATATGACGTACTTCCCAAATATATATTGGTTAATGTCCAATTCATTTTTAAGCCAGTTCAATTTATTTGTTGGAGGTTCTTTTATTTCTTCACACTTATTGTTGGACAAACTCGCAAGTATAACTATATACATCCGATTTTAGGTTTATAATTTATGCGTCGTAAAATTACGAAAACATTTAATTCGATAACGGAACATGAATAACAGTAATCGAGTGAGCAAGCGCGATGCTTGTTCAAGCTGCAGAGATGTCAGCACACACCACCAGCTACCAGCTACCACAACCGCTGCGGCTACTGGGTGAATAATTTCTATTGTTTTATACAGCGCGACAGGTGTTTCTGCGCCTGCGCCGATCGCGACGCAGTCATATACCAACCTGCGCCGGAGTAGGTTGCGCGCGAGTTTTTCGTCTTTTACGTAAGTAAATCGGAAAACCTCTTTGCTGTGCTATCAAGAATTTCTGTGCTGTGCTCTACACTGAGGTGCTTTGTGCTCTGCATGTGTTTGGATTTTATTCATGTGCATTTGGAATTATTTTCGGTGAGTTGCTTGATGTTGTACTGTATAGTGTTGAGGTTTTACTGCGGTGATATGAATCTTGAATTGCCTCGTTTTTATTTTCAAGGTCGTCGTTTTAGACGAAAATTATTTGAGCATTAGTACAGAGAAACAGGTACGCTAGTATATTGACTCTACGTAGAGTCATGGTACATTTGCTTGGAGTACGAGTAATTAAGTATTCACCATAACTGCTATAATTACGGCGCTGGCTCTGAGTCTGTCTGTTCGTCGGTCCGACTCCATCAGTATCTGATCAAGCATACTAATTTATTAAGTAAAATTAGTTTTGAAGTTTAAAAACATTTCTTAATGTACAAAATGTAGCATTTAGATAATTATTAAACAACATAATACGTACTCATACTTGTCTCAAGTTCCACACTTTATATGTGGATCGAAGAATCAAGTTTTTTATTTATATTATTTTTATTTTTCTTAATCAGTACCAGCCATTATTAACCTGCTGCAGCTGGGTATCACTTTTATAAATTGATTTATAACATTTGTAACACGGACTAAGCGCACAGTAGAATTGTCCGCAATTGTACCTATATTC
The DNA here is from genome assembly GCA_017140195.1 of Eumaeus atala. Taxonomy (NCBI): domain Eukaryota; kingdom Metazoa; phylum Arthropoda; class Insecta; order Lepidoptera; family Lycaenidae; genus Eumaeus; species Eumaeus atala. Next base: position 367,749 of record JAFELO010000787.1, read on the forward strand.
TTTCTCAAACGTAAATAAATTCCTACAATTTTTTAACAGTATCTCTAATTAGGTACCTATCTTATTAGAAACATACTTGTAAGATCACGCAGATGAAACGAAAGATGCTTGTGGATTTTTTTTTGCCTTTTCTCTCGCTATCAAATATCGAAAAAATTATAATATCGAATAATTAGCTTGATGAATTATAGTAGGGGGCTTGTAACCAAGTAAGCAGGAAGCTCCTTGCCCAGAATATATACTACTGAAAACAAAATAAAGGACACTAGTTTATTTACATTTAAATGCAATTTAGTAAACTGAAAGTAACTGATAAGTAGCAATATATTACGAAATCTTTGGTATTTGATCTCTTTTATGCCTCTTTTATTTTATGTGTTCGTGTTCCTAATTTGAAAGTATTGGCCAACATTTTAAGAAAAAAGTAATTAGATGTTATTTCTATGCTTTTCTGACTGTCTTCTTAACTTGTTTCGGTTATTCTAGGAAAAAATTATTACTTTTTCAATTTTAATAGATTCATTGATCATCTCGCGTTAATCATGCCACCAGTACGAAGGCACATGGATACAATTACAGCAACCAGAGCCATAACTATGATTCAAGTAGGACGTTCTCAGCGTTACGTGGGTTTGCAGTTGGGCTAGGCCGGGTTTTTCTCGAAGAGCTGTCCAAAATGTGTGGAATCGCTTCCAAGACACTGGCGGTGTTGCCAGGAGACCTGGTCCAGGTGGAGTTCGCATAACAACGACTCATGAGGAGCGGCACATGCAACTAAGTGCTCGTCGTGATCGTACAGTAGCGGCCCGTAAGTTACAGCACCAGCTGCGGCTGACGACGGGTACCCCCCC
>JAFELO010000787.1:368610-388087 GCA_017140195.1 Eumaeus atala
GGTGATCGAACTATACGTAATCGATTACACGAAGACCAGCAAACGTCAAGACGACGAGTTGTTCGAATTCCTCTGAACAGGGTTCAATGTGCAAACCGATTAAGATCCTCCCGTCAGTATTTGAACTGGGGGATTTATCAGTGGGGCCAAGGCGCTTTATACAGACGAGTGCAAAGTAAAATTTCTTAATGATGATCGGCGTGTCAGAGTGGAGACGACGCGGCGAGGGGTTTTCGGAGTCCTGCATTCACGAAGTTGACCGTTTTAAATTCGGGTACCGTAACTGCAGAACGTTAAATCGAGGACGTCATCAGGCCTCAAGAGAATCCATTTGTACAGCGATTGGGGCCTGGATTCATCCTGATGCAAGATAATGCCCGTGCACACACAGCTTTGATCGAGCTGTCCTAGAAGGGTTTCATATTGAGGTATTACCATGGCCAGCTAACAGTCTAGATTGAAATCCGATCGAGCAATTGTGGGACCAGTTGAAACGAAGAGTTAGAGAGAATGAGCAAGGGGTCTACAACCAACAGCAGCTGATTGACGCTTTAAAAGATGCTTGGGAGGAGATTCCAGATGAAAACGTGAGGAATTTAATCCAGAGTATGCATACGAGGCTTCTAGAGTGTATTGCTAAGAGAGGAGGACATACTCATTATTAGAAAGAAGATACAAAAGTGACAAGAACAGTAGTTTGTCGTTTCCGGTGATTTCTTTTGTTCATGTTTTTCATTCAAAATGGCCAATTTTATTACGAACATAAAAGAAACAATTCATGATCATTATTTTAAGCAATTGTTAGCCTATATTATAATCAATAACATTATTTTGTAGTTACATAAGTTTTTATTATTTTCATGATACATCAAAAAATCTTAGTGGCCCTTATTTTGTTTTAAGTAGTATACAACGGATTCAACAAGGGAGAGGAAATTATAATAAACCTTCTACAGTCTGCATTATTATAAAAATAACACACTTAAAGTTTTTTTCAATTATTAAAAAAAAAAAAAAAAATTATGTTTAAAAATATAAATTTGTAAAAGTACACGAATTTGTTAAAACTAAATAAGTATCAAACAATAGACTAATTATTCTTACACTCAGTCATAGACATGTCATAAAAACAAGTAAAGCGTCTGAACAGTAGTTTTTTCGAACAGTCCTCTCTTGTCTCTGGTGACTTATTTTTTTTTCTTTTTTTAATTTATTTATTGAAACATAAAATAAAAACCATTTACAATATAGTTACGGTGTATCAAAAACTCATAAGAGTTTATCCGTACACCGAAACATTTGCAATTACGAGTGCCTCAGATTAGCTACATGTAGGTGGAGGAAGCCTGCTGCGAGCCTGGACGACGCAGTCACTGCTCGTCTTCCCCGCAGAGCCCTGTTGTTACTGGAGTGTTACGTGGCGCCGCGCGGTAGTCCGTAGAGTGGGCACACCCGTAGTTATCGATCTTCAATTTCTCTTATCAATTCGTTTAATAATGTTTCTGGCGCTGCACTCATTTCTCATTATATTTTCATTGTTTATATAATGGATACCCACAGACTACAGTTGCTATAACACAATTGCCGTTTCAGTTTAACATGAAATAACTTGCAAGTGGAACCTGTCATTCGCGAAGGACAGAAAATTTTGGGTTGTGTATATGTTTATGAGCCCCATTCAAAATTCCATTTACTCATTAGCCCGTTATGGACTCCTCGATAAAAAATCTTATCCAACGGATGTTGTGTAATATTCTGAAGATTTCTAAAAATTATGTAATCTTAGCAGCATCTGAAGTGTTCAAGTGGACGAACTTAAGCAATAGTAATAATAACGAAGGTCCCGTCATACAGCTGTTCACTATACGTAGCCACGTAAAGGATCTGCGTCCATAGCAGTCATTAAAAGCTTTAATTTCCCCCCGTAGCGAAGTAAGACAATGACGAGAGATGTCTAAACAAACTTGCAAAATATATGAAAACCCAACATGCGCAGGTTAGGATAACTAAGGGTCACATGATTATTTTATGTAATATATCTATTTAAATAAATTATAATACGACAATAATATTTGTTACATCAACTCAGTCTGCGCTTGAGTCTTATCGGTGGTCAAGTCTATTCTAAAGGTCATAACGATTTGAATAATACATTGTCTTACCTTTCGATTATACGTAAATATAGTTTCCTCTTTTTGAAGAAACACTTGATAAAGTTGGACTTGAAGTTAAAGCAGCAAAACTATTAATATAGTTGTTGTTGATTGCTGGCGTATTGCGCCGGCGCGCTCAGGAAGTAATATTGGCATGAAGTATAGATAAGTTGTCACGTTTCGTGCGGTTTGTGCGAGTCCAGTCCCAATAGAGGCTACAGCGGACGGGCGAGGCTAAGGGCAATCCATCTGCAAATACACATGCAGTGTACGTTTATAGTCGCCGATGTTACTAAAACTCTCCGACAGTCTGGCCTCTGCCACAAGTGCACAAATAGGTGATTAAAATATAAAATATTACATCTATTCTGTTATGCTAACAGTAGACGGCTACGAGCTAACTCATTCCGCACCTCATCTATAATTCAGCATCAGTTCGAGCTAGCGTCTGGGTGTATAATTAAAAAGTCCCGACTAGACTTGCCTGGGAACTATTATTCGCAAGGTCCACAATGAACTGTTACATCATCAGTACTCGCCGTGCTGCGTGCTGTAGTCGCTGGAACATGCTGATGCGTATTAACTTGAATCATGGCAGCGTAACTCCAATTGCGTACTGACATCATTTTCAAAAGCAATCATCTGTTAATATATGAATGTCCTTCCGATAATAACCAACAAAAACGTGGGCGTACTTGATGACGGAGGTGCATAGAAACATATATTACGTCTTGGTCCATCTTCTAACAAAGGTAGATCCTGCTACCACTTTCCCTGGTTTTTCGTTTTAAATGATTGTAATATATTGGTAACATTCCTCAGGAGAAATTTGGTAATTAAATTATCATGTATTCTTCAGTTACTGATGCAAAGATGATGCTAGTTTCAATTTCCTAACATTATTTTTTTCTACAAGTTTATATCGGTAAATTAAGTTGGTCCATCCATTTTCTATCAATCGAAAAAAAAGGTATGTTAAAATTTGCGAGACTCGTTCTCAGTTATTTTATATGTTATTAATTGATTCAAAAACACACATGTGTAATTCATAATTTATGTATTCAAACATTAAAACAAATTTAAATATTATAGTAATGACCGACCAGGTCTAACATTTCTAACTTCTTGTCCGTACAAATATTTTTTAGGGTTTTTAACGATTTTTTATTTTATGACAACAGACACAAATCGCATTGTAAATCATTATATTTTATACGTTTTTATGTCCAACTGACGTTTACTATAATTACTCTACGTAAATATAAGGATATAAATAAAACTGGAACACACGTGTACATGCAACACAATTTGCATAATTAATAATTAAGTATGCGAAAGAAGCGTTTGTTTAGCAGTGGATGATAATAATAATAATTCCCTTTTTTTGTTGACGCGGAAGATGCCTTCAAAGGTCCTGGGTGGGGTCCAGTGTTGTGTTGGGCTTGCGGCACGTTGTAGTGCCGAATACCCACAAAAATTGCGCGTGCCATCCGTGTCGCCTTTGGTAAGGTGCCCCGGAAAACCAAAATCAACGAAAGAGCAGCGGCGCGGGGGTGGGCGGAGTACCGGACAGATGATATCGTCAGGAGAAACTGGACGAGGTGCCCGACCACAGGCAAGGGCAAGGCGGAGGAGGGCTTCAGCTCCGCGAGCCCGCTGTGGTCAGCTAACAAAGTATCAGCACAAATGTGAACTTGCACTTTGGGGAAGTTTCACTTGCACTGCGGCGTAGACTCTACTCACGAGCTAACCCATTATTTGTAACCGTTGGATATATCTCGTAAACATAAGACTCTCATTATTTTAATACCACGAATTAACACATTTTCGCAAAAACGCAAAAAACAAAACGGGGTATTTAAAATAATTTTCTAACGATGTGTGAATGATAATCTTTTTCTTAGTTATTTATAGTCGTCTTTTAAAACATTGTCGCACACAAAGTAAAACATTGTCGCACACAAAGTAAAACATTGTCGCACACAAAGTAAAACATTGTCGCACACAAAGTAAAACATTGTCGCACACAAAGTAAAAACATTAACTACGTTATGATAATTTATATTTGACCATAAACTATAGCATTACGTTTGATGAGAGCGCTTCATAATAAATTATCATATCATTTATGTTCGAAAGCAAAAGTTAAATAACTGTCTCCTGTGGAGTATATTTATATGATCGTTTTATACGAAATGGACCCATTAATAATATTGATAGTAATTTCTAGTTTTACATATGTAGATTATAATCTACCAGTATAGTAGCACCATCTCTCAAGAGGAATCTGCTCATGACATTAATTTATTGTTAAATATTTAAAATAAAATGTGAAATCTCGCACAGATATGTTACTATATCCTGAATTTTAAGTGCAATTGAAAGAAAATATAGGCTTTATTTATAGCTTGTATTCTATTTCAATGGCAACAGCAATATTTTTGTTGCCACAGCGTGACCCGGTCAGCTAGTAATACGTTCTGTGCGGTTAAATGTGTAGATACTTATTATTTCCCCATCATCAAAGACCCAGCTAAATCGGTTAACTCAGGCATAAGTTAGAAAATAAAATCGAATGTATGTCAATGAGAAGCAAACAGACGGGCCTCAGTCAGCCGCACGACAAGATTAGTCGGGTGCGTGCGACTACGTAGCGATACATACAGACAGACGGACGAATGTTACGAGCGAGAGGAACGCCTAATATAGACACAATGCATCAATGGCACTAAGTGCTAGACATGGGCTGGTGATGATGACTAAATTATTAATTATATTATATATTATTATTATAATTATATTACTAATTGTATTATATAATATTGATTAAATAATTTATTATATTATAGGGATTCTTTACTTTGGTCGGCGTCACTTCGTGTTTTTTCTTTTTTTTTATAGAATAAGGGGGCAAACGAGAAATGGGAGCCTTTCAACGCCTACCGACGCTCATTAATGTCAGCATAATTATGTCGATTCGTTCCCCTTTTTTTCACCCTCCCCCAATGGACCACCGGCTACTCACAAAACGCGAACATTACGAAACCCGACATCGTAGGTGTCATTTAGCAGTGGTATTAACTGAGCGAGAGGTACGTCCCCGGTTGTGCCGGCCCAATTCAGTTGCATAGGATGGTGAATGACATGATGCAGCATGGCACTACCACTTACTGTGTCAAATATCAAAACTGTATCTGTATAAAATAAAATTTGACAAGAGAGCTGAAGATGATTTCTGTAATGCTAGCCATAGGTTCGCATAATTTGAAGTAGAGCCTTCATAGAGAAGTAATTTTAATGTGCCTATCACGGAAATAAAAGTGTAAAAGTTTTATGTTTCTGGAAACTTCAGCTAAATTTGTTACATACATTGGAGGGCATGGTGGACGATTCTTCACAACAAAGATTTTATTGATGTCACAGATACTAAGGCCAACAAATGACTGCAGGCTTACTACAGTTGTTTCTTTGATCAGTACCAATGTTTTACTCGTGTAATCTTTGTGTGCTGAAAGCCTTTGAATACTCGCCGACCCGGCAAACGTCGACTTGCTGGGTTGGGTGAAGAACCCTTATCACTTGAGGGGTATGAAAAGTAGATAGTAGCCGATTCTCAGACCTACTGAGTATGCATATGTTAAAAATCGGTAAAGCTGTTTCGGAGGAGTAAGGTGACTAACAATGTGACACGAGCATGTTATGTATAAGATAATTGTGACTGTAGATAATTCTGCCTCTGAGTAACTTCACTTTTAACAAATACGTGGGAGCTTCTGCTATCCTACTATGTGGAGGGTGGTATACACAAGCAGTAAAAAAATTAAAATTGAAAATGAGACGCCGCGCCGTATTAGAATGTCGTAAGGTAATCAACACATGTTATAGAACCTAAAGACAGGACGCCAAGGCCACTGAACAGATCGCATGCAAAGATTTTAGTTTATTAAGAATGATCAGCCCTAACTAGAAAGTTGTTCACAGCTGAGGCCGCTATGGGTCGCTAGTGTAGCATTAGAAATAAAAATAAAAACATTTATCCACATGTGGTCCCCTTGGGATGTCACATCCAAACCCACAGGTCCACTTCAGGTGCTGGTGTACAGCCGAGTTTCATGTCAACACTATATTATAAGGACAATTAGAGTTGTAGATGTTAGAGACTAGGCGAAGATCAATGTGATAAGATGAAAATCTGTGAATAATACGTATGAAGTTCTACGTGTACTGTATTAAACTCATTAAATATAATCAATTATCTTTGTTTTAAGTTTGTACACATAGAGGTTGTGCCACTCTATAGAAGGTAGTGTCACACTGTAGGAGGTAGAGCTATGCTCGCCACCATGGTTCAAGCCTTGTTGTGGCGGTGAGGCTCAGTAGCCTGGGGGTGAACCCAGGCGAAACCAATTGAACCGAGGGGGGTCTTTGTACCCCTCTTATTAGAAGAGGGGCTTAAAGATCAGGAGGAGGAATCACTCTCGGTACCCCTCTTATAAGAAAAGGGGACCCAAGAGCAACAGGAGGTGGCGACTTTGCGCATAGGGCAAGGGGCGAGGATGGGAACCTCACCCCATTGCACTGTCCCAAAGTCAATGAGGTTGTCCTGTAGTGCGGTGCAACCTCATCTGTGGAGGTGGAGTTGGTCCCTAAGGGGGGTGACTAGCCGTCGAGGTGTCCTGCTGATTGTCGTTCCGGAGCACCTCACCAAGGGCGGCACTGATGGCACTCGCGGTGGTTTTTGTGGGCGTTCGGTATGTGCCGCGAGTCCCACACACCACTGGACCCCATCCAGGTCCGGTGAAGGCGCGTAAATGCCTTTCCCCGTGTTAAAAAAGAAAAAAGGTAGGGCCATATGCTTGATTGGGCCGGCACGACCGGGGTGGGAACTCTTGCTCAATTGACACCACTGTAAAGTGACAGTTATGCTGTGGTGATTCGTGTGGTTTGTGCGTAGCCAGTGAACTATGGAGGGGAGCAGGAAAGGAGGGCAACGCATCTGCATACAATAATTGTTCGTTGCTTTACTATAAAATTACTTTTTATAGTAAAGCAACGAACTATTTTAATTAAATTTATTATTCTACTGCGCCAAGAAAGATAATGTTTTCGAGTGTAGGTAAGCTTGTTTGTATGTATGCACGTACGTATCCGTGCATGTATGCATGTATACAGGTACGTATCCGTGCATGTATGCATGTATGTATATACTTTGCTACGGTCCCTACTACAATTTGAATGGGCTTTTAACGTATGAGATGCCGTTAGATTCGTGTTGGTACCGCGACACCCGCTGGATCAATCGATCAATCAATCAATATCAGCCCTTATCGGCCCACAGCTGGACATAGGCCTCTTTCAATGAACGCCAAGATGACCGATCTCCTGCTACTCGCATCCATTCCAGACCGGCTACTGCACGAAGAGTCTTCCCACCTGGTGAACGGTCGACCAACACTTCTTTTTCCTAAACGCGGCCTCCACTCCAGAACCTTACTGGCCCATCTGCCATCTGTTCTTCTGAGTGCGTGACCAGCCCATTGCTACATCAGCGAGCTTATTCGTCGCGCGATATCGAATACCTTAGTTTTTTGCCTTATGTCTTTCTTACGAATTCTGTCGGACAGAGAAACACCCAACATAGCGCGTTCAATAGCCCGTTGAGCTACCAGTCCTAAATTATGAGGCAATGTTTCGGCTCCCTTAGATCATCACGGGGAGAACGCATTGAAGACTTTTATCTTCAAGCACTGTGGTATAGGCGACGTGAGAATGTGTCGAAGCTTCCGGAATGTTGCCCAAACCAACTGAATCCGCTTCCTTCGCGAAGTTATATCTACCTAATTGCAATAGTTGCTCGAGGTAGACGTATTCGCCTAAGACTTTGAGGATAGCACCATCGACGTTGACCGGCCTAATGAAACGAATATGTTAGAGGTACTCGCCGTTAATATTTATGCCGCATTCTGCCCAGTTTAAAGTTTTAAAGACGTCCTTCATGTGTGTAATGTACAGTTTCGGAGAAATGATACTCCTACATTTTTTAATTCCAGTTGGAAGTTTTCAGTACCTACCGTGGTTCGCCGGTAGTTAGGTTGGAGTATTGACTGTAAAAACCGACAATTTCGCGTCGAAGGCCTACATTCAGAGAGTCTCTAACCATTCGGTGATCACTTCCTTTTTTAAACCAGTTGATCACGGAGACATCCCTAAATATATTCGGTCCGTCATAATAAAGTCAGTCTCGTTCATTGTCAGAGTATCGGGGCTCTGCCATGATCACTTCCTATGGGGCCTCTTCTTAAGATAAGAGTTCATTAAGAAGAAGCCCTCTTTCTCGAGTAAGTTTACCAGCATTTGCCCCCTGATTTTGACTCCCGACTCCATGTGGTCGCTTTGTCACTTTGGCATTAAAGTCCCCCATAAAACATTAAAGTGGGCCTAAGTGGTGTTACAGGCCTTTGAGACATCCTCATAAGTTGCCTCCACGTCCTCATCTGAATGTGTCGAGGTTAGTGCGTAAACTTGTATCACTTTGAGGCTTGTACCTCTTAGTAAGTTTAAGTACGAGATGCGCCACCCTACTAGACACACTAGAGATTTCGACGATGTTGCCTGCGAGGGACTTGTTCACGAGGAATCCCACGCCGCCTTGTGATAGTGTGTCACCTTCCGTGAAGTGGAATAGGTGACACGATGACAGAGTTATGGTGTCTTGACCTTATCTTCGGACTTCACATAGCCCCAGAACGTGCCATCGGATTTTTCCCAGTTCCACCTCTAGTTCAACGAAGTGGTTATCTAGTCGAAGCGTTCGTCCGTTATAAGTAGTCAGGTCAAATTGGTGGTAGCGATCCGAAGCCCGGAGATTATTAGCACCCCTTGTTCCACTGTTACCTTGGCCGCTACCGTGGCCAGGACTAGTGGAACTACCGGGAACTAGAGGCCGATTTCTGCTTTTGTCGTCCATTGAAGGTAAGTTCACGTAATTGCCACGTTGAACAGGCGGATTGGCAGGTTAGGTTTCGGACCGGCGCCACTGCTGCTTGTCTCCGATTCTATTGGTGGTACCGCCATCACTCGGCGCGACCGCTGTCCGGCGCTGTCGTCTACTTCACTGTTACTATGAAGCAGATAGGACACCAAACAATCAGGTCACTGGAGCCTCCTAGATCCTAAGAGGCTATTATTGCCCGTCGACGCCTTTTACGTCACCTTGGGTATGGATTGAGGGTGGGGGTATTCTCACGCCACCGCCACACAGTCCGCTGGGTACATTTAAATATAGTTTACTGTCTATAGCGACATAAGAACAGGCGACATAAGAACAGGTGACATAAGAACAGGTGACATAAGAACAGGCGACATAAGAACAGGTGACATAAGAACAGGTGACATAAGAACAGGCGACATAAGAACAGGTGACATAAGAACAGGCAACATAAGAACAGATGACATAAGAACAGGTGACATAAGAACAGGCGACATAAGAACAGGTGACATAAGAACAGGCGACATAAGTGCAACAGGAGACATCGCTCTTGCGCAAGGGACAAGGGGCGGGGATGGGAACCCATTGCTTTATAACAAAGTTGGTGGGGTTGTCCTGTGGTGCGGGACAAAACTTTTGTGGTGGAGACGCCGATCCCTTAGAGGACTAATGATTTGTTGTTCCGGGGCACTTCACCAAAGACGGCACTGATAGCACTCGCGGTTGTTTTTGTGGGTATTCGGGGCTATATGTGCCACGAACCCTACACACCGCTGGACTGCACCCAGGGTGGGCGAAGACGCGTAGATGCGTTTCCCCCGCGTCAACAAAATAGCTATAATAAAATGTAACATTAATTTTATACAAAAGATATCTTATTTTATTATACTTATTTTATTAGATTAGAATATGGCCCAGAGCGAATATTTTATCATATAATTTGTCCTTTACCTGCTCAATTGATATAGTTTATTGACAAAACAAATATTTTACATACTGACAATTCCCAAACACTTCAAATATCGTACCCAAATAAATAAACTAAGAGTGATATTGAATGGCGGGTCCGAAGGTAGAATTCGCCTTCGTATCTGCATAACGTCAGATGCTTCTCTCGGACCCCTGTAAGGGAACATATTCATTAAATGCGCTCAGGCTTCTGCTTCTCATTGGATTGCTCATAGATTACATTTTTATTCAGGAGTTTTTTTTGTCTCCCTGTTTAACCAACTTTGAACATCTTTATGCGAGTATATGTGGCTTGAAAATAATTCACAGATGCCGATAGATTCTCAAGATTGGAATCTACTGATAAATTGTGATTCATAGAGATCAAATACTTTTGTGTGCAGTTGTCTGTTTTTGAGGATAAAAAACACTAGTTAATTTTTTACGACCTTCCTGTCTCTATTATAGGACCAAAACTTTAATTATCGGACCAAACGTTCAAAGTATCAGCAAATAGACATTTCAATCATTTAAAGAAGGATTTATAAACTGTGAAATAGAGATCATAAATTTTCTGAGCAAAGTAAACATTTATTTGGAAAAATATGCTTATTACAGCTTCTCTTAAAGATAAACAGAAGATGGCTCCGTACCTACATATTTTGATCTTTACGAGGGGCAAAACATGACTTTAATTTCGTGAAGGATCCGTAAATGTCAACACACTTAGTTACTAAACCATACACACACACAAACACGCAGTCGCACACGCACATACACACACACAAACACGCAGTCGCACACGCACATACACACACACCACTTCTTGCTACAAAGATGACAAAGACAGTCGTTTTTCCTTTATTAATATTTGTGATGTTCTTAAAAATAAAGAGTAAATGTAAAATGTTTATATAAAGCGTAAAAGTCCACATTTTATTGAAGGGATATCGCATTCTTTTCAAACTTTACATCGAATTATCATATATTTTGTTTTGGCCATTAGCCCATAGGAGGTGAAAAGGAGGGCAAAGCATCGGCATAATTATGCTGATGTACACGGCCTCGGTAGTCGTTGAAAGGCTCCGATCGTTCGTTTGTCCCCCCCTACTAAACTAATATATAACATATTCACAAACCTCTTTTCATTACGTAGGAAAACATAATTTGTCTCCATTTTTAAGTATCGCTTTGAACATATTTTTTGATCTCTAGAAAAGTCTCTAAAACTTCCTTCGACTTACAAATCGTCAACAAATGCTTTTCTCTTTACTATTTAATATTATGTAAATAGCTGTGTACACTTCATTTATTATTCCATCGGTGATTGATCGACGCGTGCGGGCGCCAAGTGCAGTCGCTCCGATACATTACCATCAGTGGACGCGTTTGACGTGTAAACCGCCGCACCACCGCACGATCGCCGCACTCCCGCACGCCCGCCGCACCGCGACACTCGCGACAGCGATGCTTCACATGTCGCAGATGCTATCACTCTTGTCCTGTTGGCATCATAAGTATTCATGGAGCCGCAGTACTGTCGTTGCTGTACTGGTCGGACTTGGCTGGCACTTCGTATTACAGTTCGTTAGAGTACAGAGCGGCCCGGTATGATGGCAGTTAGTAAGCTTCCGGTGCCACCGGGTCAAACTAAAACTATTATTAGGGTTTTCGTGTATCTAGCAACAGGCCGGAGTTGAGATGACAATCCGACGACTGTTAGAGTGTCGCGCCTTTCGCTCCGGCGTCGCTCCTGCGCCTGTCCGCTCGAGCCGTGCCTCTCCTATAAACAGGATGAAGGGATAGAAAGCGCTTAGACATGGGTTTGTGCACAATCTGTACATTCTTCTTATTATTAATTTAGCTACTAGTATTTGGTTCACACTTCCAGTTAAATGTACTATAATTTTAACCAAAAATAGAATTCAACCAATTTCCAATTACTATTAAATATCTAGAACTATTTTCAACATAACATTTTAATAAACAAAGATGTTTTGTTGGCGAGGTCATAGCTGATATAAAATATGTCTTTGTATCTGTTAAAATATTAACTTAACGTCAAATATACATTATAGAATTAGAGCCAGTGACCGTTTTAATGAGATAAAAATCTTTCGCACTTCAAACATTGTGAGAGTTAGCGCCATTCCACAGTACGATGTAGCTGTGCCCCCTCCCATAGACTACCCCAAATTATTTATCTACAATTGTGCTAAACTCAGAAGCTTTTGATGACATTTATAGACAGCCGTCTATAAATGTCATCAAAAGCTTCTGAGTCTTTATGTGTACTCTTATGCCGTACAAGAAGGCCTTGCCATAAGTCATGATCAAAGAAGTTTGAGTTAGCTTTGATAGGAAACTAAAATTCTATCAAACCTGTGTGACTATTACGGAAATATTGGAACAATTTCTTATCTATTACTGTATTTTAGTAAAAGGTAGTGCCATACTGTGTTGTAGAGCCGAATTGGGCTGTCACGGCCGGAGAGCTACCTCTCGCTCACACATCGCAGTAAAGCGACAGCATAGTTTCACACGGCTTCTGAGAGCCGGTGGCATTGGAGGAGAGGAGGAAAGGACAACGATACAATCGCAGTAGTTACAACAATGATGCGGATGTCCCAGAGGATCTTAGTACTATATGTATTTTAAAACAATAAATTTGTGGAAATAGCATAAACAATATATTTTTATTTAAGTTATAGTACAAACCAAGAAGTGACAATACACTCCGTGAACTATACACTTCATTCAACTATTTATTTTGTTTTCGACAGTTCGATAAGTTATCAATTAGCGTATGTTATGCGGTATCAATACGATTAATTCCCTAGAAGTGTATATAGATGTATGCGGTAATGATTTGTTAGTTATAAGATTATAACTCAATAATTATTCATTTAATCTCTTAACGTTCTGTAGCGATATTCATATCCCATCGTTGGCAGCTCTGTATTATAATACCTTCATCCTTCATAGTTTTGACGTCTCAGTTCAGTGGTGTGTGGGGTTCGCGGTACATTCTGGCGCCGAAAACCCACTGTAAACGATGCGCGTGCCGCTATAGGTGAGGTGCGGCGGAACTGCAAAACATCCGGGCACCTCGATGGCTCGTCAGTCCCCTGAGGGACCGACACCGCCTCCAAAGAGGGGTTATCCCGCACCACAAGACAACGCGGACAACCCCGCTAAGTTTGGGTCTCGGGGTGAGGTACCCATGCTCGCCCCATGCGCCATGCGTAAGATCGCCTTATCCTATTGCTGTTTAGACCCTCTCCTTACGAGAGGGGCATAAAGAGCAGCCCCCTCGGTTCAATTGGTTTCGCCCGAAGTGTATGGGTTTTCCCCCAGGCTACTGTGCCGCACCGCCACGTTAAGGCGTGACCCTCGGTGATGTTTTGACGTCCTTAAAACTAAACTGCACAGTCATAAAATACCTTAAAGCAGTGACAAAGCTATGCGATGTATAAAACTATAATGAAATTAAAAATATAAAAATATGATAGCCAATTGCTAGTGAGTTCGACATACAACATTTTCATCTTAGTTTATAATAGCAATCCGCCCAGGGCGAAGCCGGACGGAATGAATTTTTACAGATTCTTAGCATAAAATAAATATGTTACATATAAGAGAAAAGCTACTGCGATTGACTGATAACAAATTCCGCCGCTGATTGTAAACGGGCCAGTTTCGGCCGTCGTAGCATATAAGTGACACTTTCTATAGATAGTATGAAATAGGGATGGGAATAAAACATTAAGCAAGACAGGGGAACAGAAAAATGGGATATTAATTTATTGTATGTAGATTTACTTCAAATATGGCACCTGATAGGCGTGGTGAACAAGAATAACTGCGCGGAGTACAGCGAGAACAAAAGTATAAATATTTGAAGTGAATGCAAATTTATTCGGAGGTAGCCGAGTGTGTGGATATTTCACAGTAGCGCGTGCTCAGAGTACCGAGCGACACGCGCGTATTGACGCTTTATAAACAACTAGCAACCCTCCCCCGCACTCCACCCCCAAACTGAGGTTTCGTGATTAATATTAATACACTTGCGGCGAAGGAAAACATCGCGAGGAAACCCGTTCGTGTATCCAAATCGACCTAATCTAGGATTGGGCTCGATTTCCCTTTATGATGTCTATAAAAATGTGATTGTTTTTTTTTTTTTTTTTGGAATGAAATGTTTGCTGAAGAATGGCTGTTACTAATAAGTCAGAGCTGCTGCAGACGAATCAAGCCTGGCGGTGGTGCGTATGTGCCTGCGTTAGGAGCCCCGGGGAGCCACTCCAAGTTATCATTACTGCGTTCTACAGTAAAATGCACAGTTCAGCTGCAGTGGTCACGGGGGGAGCAGGTATTCCCACACGATGTCCGTCACAAGTTGTTTTTATTGTAATGAGATGCCTACACCGTCTGGCAGCTCGTTCAATAAAAGGCTATCGTCACTTGTAGAAAAGTTGTCATATATGGCATGGCTATTTGTGTAGGTTGGCACGTGGCAGACAAACCTTTCATATTAACACAATTTTAACGAATTCTTTTGTATATTGATAAAATAGGAAAAACTCATCTTTACCGCAGACTGGTCAAAACAATTTTATAAAACACCACATAGAAGTTGTACGCCCCATTAGTTTCAAATATAGCATGTACAAAGAATGGCATGTGGAAGGTTAACAAAACCCATATACAATACGAAAGTGGAGGGTATTGGGGAAGACCAAGACTTGTCCGTCCTGGTCCTGGACCATGATCAGATTGATCTGGTACTGTCCGAAGGTGGTGTAAAGAGTTTTCGCGACCAGCGTGTTTGTGTGAAGAGGTTAATGAATGTGGAGGAGGCAAGGCAGGTATGCAAGTGACATGTGGCACTCCGTTCTCTGCCTACCCTATTAGGGGACTGACGTGAAGATGTGTTGTTGTCATTATTAGGTTCAATGGGGCACCGTGCGCGCCTGAGCAAGGGCTCCACGCTTCGGTGCTCCTGCGGCGGCCGCTGCAGGTCCACGACGCAGCTGTGCCTCTTACAAAGGCCCCTACGGGCGGGCGGCTGTTTGCTAGAGCTGTTACATCTGGTACACGAAGCTCAAGAACACCACAGTGATAGTTTCTACTAACCGCTCGATAGCCGCGGTACAATTTGATAATAGCCACGTTTCATTTGAGTGGGAAGTGAAAATTATTTCTACACCAACAACTAAATGTAGGGGCCACAATGTCGCAATTTGGCGAAGTTTTGTTTCGAATAATTACGAGTATAATGGTACCATTAAACTTTTGTGTTTTTGGTTTAGTTACTTTTTTCGTGTCGTGTTTACAAATTTATGTCGATATAGAACTTAGTAATACATTGTGCCCTTGTAGGGCAGTCACTGAGAACTTAGTTCGTAATCAATATGCTACGAGTTCTGGTGTAGAGGCCTCCTGACAGTACCCACTTACAAATTTGTAACCCTGTATTCGAAATTACTTATAAATCAATGAAACTACATGAGATAGATACTATTTTCTACCATACCTGCTCTTATCTGTGACTGGGAATACACAAATTATACCCAATATAAAAGATAAAGAAATAGGAGTTTACACACGAAATGTTTTAATGGACCGTCGACAAATATGTGTGTGTGCTGCAGTCTCTCGTCCGCTATCTACCCACCGTGTGGTCATCACCATCCTCTCAATGATAACATTACCATTTCAGTAATCAGTGGACCTCCGGCTAAATGTTTTAACCACTACCAGATACTACAACTGCTGCACACAGATCACATTATCAACAAGTCGACGTACCCTAACTTCACGTTTGCAGATAAACTCGGCACACAGCTCTGCTCTCTCCTCATCATGCGATAGTGTACGTACAGTATCAAGTAGGTTTAACACCACTAAAATCGTGTAAGTTTGTAGTCTTTCCTTTAGCAGCTTACTCGTAGGTGTTTCGTTTCTCAGCCTCGCTGATTTCTTTGTGCTCATCATTCGTATCGATGCACGTTCGGTGATGGCGGCTGTGTTGAACTGCTGCAACACGCGTAGGTGCAGGCGCCACGCGCTAGCCGCGTCAGCTCATAAGAACTCGTATTTCCCACACATCAATTCAATTCTGCCTCGCGTAATGGACGAGCGCCGAACAAATGTGGACTCGAAATAAATCAGCCCTGTCCTGTGTGTTATGTCCGTGTTTACATCATAGTTACAGATGTATAACCCGTAGTCTGGTAGTGCCACTGCGGCATTGTATCCAAATCGGGCCGACAATAACTTAGCTACCTCAAGCTTAGCGAATAATGGTGAGCAAGCTATAGTGTTACAAATTACATCATGTTGCGTGCGCTTTATGAAAGTAAATCACGTGAAATGATTGCTATTAAAGCGCTGGCCCGATGTTTGTTTTATGTAAAGATTTTCTGATAACGGGTTGCCTCATAATACTTTTGTTTACCACAGAGTGAGTGACTAAGCCAAACGCACGTGAAAATTGTAATAACACTTTTCAGGGGCGCATTTCTCTTCCACTCACATGCATATATCTCTTCACGAAGTTTCATTTTGTACTAGCAGCGGCCTGCAGCATTCAACCCCTATTTCACACCCTTGGGGATGAATTTTTCAATATTGTCTACTACGATTGTAAAGAAATGTAACGCCAAATTAGTCTGTCAGTCACTCAATGACGATAGAGATATGAAAGTGATTCCATTTCACCAGTATCATCGTAACCTTCATCTGTGCCTCTTTTAATGAGGCTTTATGTCTTTTTCGTTAAGCCTATTTGCCAAAGAGCAAGTTACATGATTGTGAAGATCGTATTCTGTTTATTATCAAATTAGTACGAAGCGCGGAGCAGCGTCTGTGGGCGAGTGACTCGCGATGTTCACGGAGGTGAAAGTCCACGTGAACCTACGTGCTCGGTAACCCATATGGTGCCTTGGACAGACAAAATGAGCCATAAAGATCTTCTATCTTAGCGCTCTCTAGAGGCATGCGGCGTCGCGATTTGGTACGTGTTTTTATAATTTTATTACAATCATCATCACTCCTGCATCCATCGTCTCGTTCATTAATTCGGGCTGTGAGCTGTAACAAGGCCTGAACCGGAAACTGTTCACGTAACTAGTAGATCCCCTGAGCCCGGCGCAAGTTCCGTACTTTTTGTTCATTCCATGTATTATAGGATCACGGGGCCGATACTGTCGGGCTGTCCGGAGTGAGGTGCTCTAAGTACTGAAGATAGAAAATGATACTTAATGTAGACATCGCATTTACTTTTAAAAGAAACTAAATAGCATTTTATTGGACGGGAGGTTTCCGCTGCCCAACCTACTGTCGATAATTCGAAATGTCTGGGAAGCATTGCACGACAATTCGACTAGGAAGAACTAAGCCATGGAAGTCCGTTGGTGGCTCCCGGGCTATAAGTTCTTAGCCTGTCCTGTGAGCGGATACACAAGGCTTAATGGCCTAATTTGATTACTATTTAGTACCTACCTAGTATTTAGCACATAGAAAGAGTTGGTTGCGCCGGTTCTTTTCATATCAGGGCTAAGATGACAAAGGTTACACAGGCCTTGGCGAGTAATTTTGACGAAAATCCGGTAATATTAATAAGTTTGAGAAACTTTGCTACGTTCTTGTTCTGTCAAAACCGTCACACCATTCGTTTCTCAATCGCACCGTGACGTAGATACGAACACATACCAGAAATATATAGGTGCTAGCATTCGACAATTTAAAATATGAATTTGAAAATGACAGACGCCGCTAAAATGGGGAGGTCGGGCCGCAACAAATGACAATAATTAAATATAGGTATTACGGATATCTTATTGTTACTGCCACTTCTAGTTACTGCTAGTTCTAGGAACTGCCGTTGACTGTTTATAACATAACTTGTCTGAATAGAAGAAAGCAAGCCAAGTCGGATTGTCTAAATCGTTGTATTTCATTACGGCTAGCCATTTTCAAGAACAGGGCCGTTTTATTATGTGGCGAGCCAACGATAAGCCACATTGAATACAGCTGAGTGAAACTGCGCCAGAAAGAGTTCGGCGTTATACGATATTCAATAAAGCTAGCCTTATTGAAATAATGTGAATCATTTATTTATACGCAGTTCCTAATTTTAACACTTGCTGTATTGCTAACATGACAACAACAATGGCGTCGATTGCAGAATACAGCGAAAAATACTATGCCCAAAATAGTTTCGAAGGAGCTCTCCCGCCTAAGCCTTTGTGGTTAGGTTATTTTTTTTTATTTGCACTCAAAACAATTTGCTTAATTTTATACTTGTATAGATCACCGTCACTGCCTAAGATAAAGAAATGTTATGAAGCTGACCGTCAGCCGCCATATTGAAGAATGTCTCGCAGTGACAATCGTAAGCCCGCAACAAAAGAAGCGGCCCTGTTCTTGAAAATGGCTAGCCGTAATGTTATACGGCCATTTGTACAAAAGGACTACGACATGCATACTTATATTCAACTGTCGGTGTTTTTTTGTCTTATTTTTAAATAATTATTTTATATCATATTTGTAAGTTAGGTACATGTCAAGTTATATTATTTTTATTATGAGTACTTTAGATACACAGCTTAAAGGAAAATGCTTGCAGCAATGTTTTTTTATTCAAATAAAATAAAGAACTTTATCGCTTAGCGATGATGCTATCCTTACAGTTGCACAATCTAAAACATAATTATTATTAAAGGAAAGTTATAAATACTAAGTAACATGTACGTACATAACAACAATAACATTAGAGGCGGTTCCACTGCCAGGTTTCTGCCCTTAGTATTTACGTGGTGGATGGCACGAGTAAGGCGGAACAAGTGCACTTTACTAGAGTAATCTGGCGGTGCGTTCCCTCCTAGTATAATTCATAACAATTGTTTAAAGCGTTAAAGGTCTTTTGCGTGACGTTCATATTTGCCCACTTTTACATACCAGTTAGAGGTCAATTAATTATACTTCAATGTCAAAAGCGAACAACAATGTTAATCTAAAAACTCTACTCGTGCCTCTTTGTCCCATTAGACATTAGGCACTGATATGCTTAAGAGAAGATAATAAGTCGGAGAAAGTGGGGTAGATTCATACAAGGGCTACCCTCATACACCGCATATATTAAATTTGTGACATACATCACTTGAGTGACTTATGCAAAAGTGGATAGCTTATTGTTTTCGTATATTTACGCGAATGTTATTCATTGTTGTGTCTCTTTACGGATTTTATCGCGTTTCTTTAGATTTTCTTGTGGAATGAGATAGAATCACCGTCATGAACGAGTGTGCCAAAATCCTTGTGCTGTCCTATTATGCAATAATTGTAAAAATATGTTTGAGTTATAAATAATAAATGGATGAGA
>JAFELO010000787.1:392793-433710 GCA_017140195.1 Eumaeus atala
CGCGCACGCGCACATGCACACGCACACGCACACGCACACGCACGCACGCACGCACGCACGCACGCATGCACTCACGCACGCACACACGCACACATATGTGCTCAAAATATATTAACCTTCTTGTGATGCAATTGAGTAAAATTTATGATTACTCCTGTGCACTTAACGCTAATCTTGGTTGCTATCTAAAGATTGATCGGAGAATCGACAGATGTGAATGGAAACCATTTCCCTAAACTGATAATCAACTCTTTTGATAAAGGGAATCTATCCTTATAAGTTCTGTCTTACAATAATAAGTAAAGATAATTTCAATTGTTGTTCTAAGTTAAAAAAAAGTGTTACAGCAGGCATACAATAATTGAGCTTATACACAAAGAGTGGCACAATCGCATTAAAACCCAATACGTTCGTTTTTATTTACAAGAAGTTAAGGTATTAATTAATTATACATTTTTTAATAATCGAGATCGAATTTGTACTTTTAATTAATAAACAATAGAATCAATGTCCAATGTTCTACATGTTTCCTCGCTAATTCTAAGGTAGTTTCTAGTAATATAATTTGTTGTCTAAACGAACCAAATCCCTGCCCAGTGACGTCATTGTTGTTATAGTTTCGGCGACATTTAGTGCACTTCAGCGACTGCAATCTCGACGCATAGGCAATCGTTTACCGATATCTAGAATATTATGTCGGCTCGCTCAGGTTCTGTTATTATAATGGCTTCGAAGTCACGAGTTATATTTGCATAAACAGACTAACGTGAAGATCATTTTCTGTATGGATCAAACCGTGTAACTGCTGTACGGTAACATTGTTGTATATTTGGCAGAGTAAAATAGATAAATATATAATAAATACAACTCCGTGGCATCAGGAAGGCCGTGCCAATGATCTCCGCCTGTCTTGTGGTCAAACAGTAGTTTAGTCACTGGTTCTCCTTCTCATATCCTAAAGACGCAGGTCCGAATCGATAGGAGAGAAATCATAAAAGAAAACAAATGCAACTATATACATCTGTACTTTACATACTTTTCAAATTGCTACTACGTACTAAATAATTAGGTAAATAGTAAGTATGTATTTTTGACAAGTGTACCGCGATGTAAGCTTGCTTTCCTCCCTTGGTTAGAGAGAAGTTAATATTATATATTGATAAAATTAGTAATAAAAACTAATTCTTATAATATTCCTTCTTATAATGTTAGAATACAGTTAAATACAATAAAAGGAATTCGCATAAATCTTTTTTGGGAGCCGTAAAAATTGTCGTAAACCCGACAAAGGCCACAGTATTTTGTATTGTAATGACCGATGCGTTTGTCGTAAACTTTAGCAGTGTATTTGTATTTTATATTGGTCGGCTTGTAAATCTTCTGCTACACTTCAGTATACAACACTTCATCTACTGTTACTGTCCGAAGTAACTAAAGCCTTGATGACGTCATTCCATGTGATTACCGTTACCACGATCACACGGACAGTCTCGTGTTCAAGCTGCGAGCATATTCAGAAGCTGAGCTGCGCTGGTGCTGTTGAGTCTGTGATGTAGCGGAGGGTTCAGCTGGTTCTGCTAACAACTATATCAAGCGGGCTGCCCAGGTGAACGACACCGGAAGCGGCGGCTGTTCCCGGCCGGAACTGACGTCTACGCTCCTCAGATAGATCAATGACTCTGCAGTAAGAATGTGTAGCGGCTGAGTCAAGGATCGTTTATAGTTTACATTGTTACAGTTACTCATGGAATATCGCTTCGAGGCTAATGTTCATCAATATCAGCCCTTATCGGTCCACTGCTGGAGATACGCCTCTTTTAATGAACGCCAAGACAACCGATCTCCTGCTACTCGCATCCATCCCAGACTGGCTACTGCACGAAGATCGTGTTCCCACCTGGTGAACGGTCGAACAACACTTCTTTTTCCTAAATGCGGCCTCCACTCCAGCGCCTTACTGGCCCATCAGCCATCTGTTCTTCTGAGTGCGTGGCCAGCCCATTGCCACTTCAGCGAGCTTATTCGTCGCGTGATATCGAATGCCTTAGTTCCCTGCCTAATGACTTCGTTACGAATTCTGTCGGACAGAAAAACACCCAACATAGCACGTTCAATAGCCCATTGAGCTACTAATTAAGCGATTATCACGGGAAGAACGCGTTGGTTTGATTGACGTGTTTGGTTGACTTTCATCTTTTTGCGGTACAGGCTCCTGAAGTTTTGTGTGGGGGCGGTGTAGGTACCCTCACCCTCAATCCAAGCCCAGGATGACGTAAAAGTCGTCAAAAGGCACATGTCTCTTAACAAGTATTCAGTATACTATTATTAAAACTGAACGAGTTTGATCTAAGAGGAAGCGTCCTCTGTATGTCGCTAGAGTTGGCACGATTATGGAAGTACTTCTCGCTCTCATAACCCTTGCCAAGCCGCCGTACCACGCTTGCCGCACTTTCCTTTTCTTTCCTATAACTATTTCGGCGTATTTTTGTGCCCATAATTGGAAACCTCTGGATATGTTTAGACCCCTGAAACTGTCGGCATCTAGTATAACTATAGGACTATAAGCACACCCTTGAACTAGAAGATTTTATTTTGAAACTTATTTATTACCTAAGCTATGTAAAAAAAAGTTGTTCTGATTCGACACTTATGGATAGTTTATTTACAGGGTGTAGTGGGAATCATTAAAGCAGATCTGGTGCTGCCCGCAAACCCTGTGAGCTGAAAATTATTAATAAAGAAATCGCTCCATCGGTAGTCTATTCTCACTTCTGCGATATGAATAACTCAAACATCTTAGTGTATATTTTGATTGTCATTTACATGATGGTCTTGGTACACGGTAAGTATATACAACCTCCCTCGGTCCTGGGTTTGAATCTGGTCAAAGTGTTATTGGGATTTTTCAATTTTTTATCTAACAGTCCGAAGTCAGGCAGTTGGGAGTGTTAAGCTCCCGTGACTCAGAGAGCACGTTAAGTGGTCGGTACTGCGCCTGATTGCTGTCCGGTCGTGTCGTCCATCGGCAAAGGGGAATGAGGTAGCAACGAGTGTACTTGGGCTTGCGCACACACTTGTGCATATGTCCTGCGCTGTTCGTTAGTCTCAGTAGAGAAAACCGCTATGGCTGAAATTCGGCTAGGACTACTTCGGTATCATCATCATCATTCCTTCACAATATACTTGACTACATCAGCTGTTATATACTTTATTGAGTGTCGCCAACGCGACCACTTACCATTACATTACTCGTTCATTTAACGACTACGTTATACGTAGGTAGCGGACAAGGAAAAGATAGAAAAAAAGAAAAACTACGTCATAAAGATACATTCCATCAATAAGTAAATAATGAATTAAGGCTCAGACGAGAGCTCTTAGCGTGGGTAGTGAGACGGCAGCGCCAGCAGCGGTGAACGGTGTTTAGGTGGCGTTTGAGCGGCGACAGGCTGTTTAACGGCTCGGTAGGATGCCGTCGGCCCGCGCACGCGCAGCTACGTGCGTGCTGCCCCATCATGTCTATTTATTCAGTCACTGAGTCTACTTTGAAACAGGTCATCAATAGCGTGACAAATATTTTCACATAAAAAAAAACAGTTAATGCAACTGTTTTTTAATATACATAAAGTAATAAAATATGTATGTGTCAGCTACACACTTCTCAGCTCTGACATCGGAGTTGGCCGATGAACGAACATGATCTGAGGTCACAGTTGCGCGGACGCGAGTAACGTAGGGGCGGTATAGCGTTATGCTGTTTCGTTTGACTGTTGTGTGCACACTATTTTATTGCTCGCATTTTTCTTCAAGCGCTTTATATTGTTTTTTAAGCACTAAACTTCCAAAAACTAGATAACATACCCAGACTTCGAGCACAGATACCGTCACACCAGACTTATATATAATTGTAATTATATAAAAGTTGTACGAAATGTAACGACACCGCATTCATGCGTGACATGAACACTTTAAGCAGTTTAAGATGTCCCGCAACAGTTTAATAACGTCCTATACTACATTGAACTATGACTAGCAATTGTTACTCAAATATCTCTTACAGTATTTTAGGAAGTGGAAATATAATTAGATACAGCTGTAGCAATTATTATTGCTTATAACTATATTTAGTTATGTAAGAAAGATTTTTTATCATTTTCTGCGAAGTTGGACAGAGGCACATTGTCACATTTCAATTGCCAAGATTTACGGATTTTTTAGCGGAATTTCGGGAAAATCTTAATTGCAGGATATTGTGCGTTAAAATTTGTAAGTAGTGATTACAAGTGCCCACTACAGACATACTTACATTTCTATGTATTTGGCTGCCATATTTTTTTAAA
Organism: Eumaeus atala; assembly: GCA_017140195.1. NCBI lineage: Eukaryota > Metazoa > Arthropoda > Insecta > Lepidoptera > Lycaenidae > Eumaeus > Eumaeus atala. The sequence goes on from JAFELO010000787.1 coordinate 397,134, forward strand.
CACAAGCGAATGCAAATCAGATATCAAAACATATTGTTTACACACAGCGAGAAGCATGTTACGGTAGGCGTGATTCTTAGTGCATGTACAAATATTTGTATAAAGATTTTGTATTTGTTCAATCGACAATTCACGGATAAAGCTCACCACGCACGATGCGTAATGAAAACGTTTACAGAGGCAATACATACATGTACTTATAGCTTGAATATAAGTACATGTATGTATTGTAAAACAGTGATATTATAGGTTGCTTGTTGCATAGAGAAAATATAAATTTTTAATCAAGTGCAGACGAGGTGACGCAGAAGTGGCGGCGTTGAAGTCATTCATATCTCCCGCCCGTCGAGTCTCCAGCCTCTAGCAGTCCATACGGAACACGACGGCAATGCCTCCATTTTCCCCCTGAGTTTGGTAAAATAAAAAGTAGACTCTCCACACAAACGCATTAAAACGCTATGACTTTTTATTATTATTGTTAATCAATTATATTTCATGAAAATTATTTTTACTTACAATGATGCATTATTTCAAGGTATTTCAAAAAATTAAATTACTTTATGGCTTTATGTACGATATATACCGATGTACACCACACAGCGTTAAAGAACTATTCCACCATCGAAAAGGAAAAATATCGAAGAAATCGCGACAAACTATGTCGCAGTTTTACAGGCTGCTTTTATATCTCCACCATGGTTCAGGCCTTGTCGTGGCGGTGGCGCTTAGTAGCCTGGGGTGTACCCAGGCGAAGCTAATTGAACCGAGGGGGATCTTCGCACCCCTCCTCTAAGAAGAGGGGGCTAAAGATCGGGAGGAAGAATCGCTCTCGGTACCCCTCTTATAAGAAGAAAAAGAGCAACAGGAGGTGGCGCTTTTGCGCACAGGGCAAGGGACGAGGATAGGAACCTCACCCTATTGCACTGTCCCAAAGTCGAGGGGGTTGTCCTGCGTGAGTGCGTGGCAACCCCATCTCTGGAGGTGGAGTTGGTCCCTTAGGGGGCTGATTACCCTCCATCTGATGTAGTTGGTTTCAACTCATGCCTACTGTAACACCTTATTACACCTCACCTACGAGTAGCAGGAGATCGGTCGTCTTGGCGTTCATTGAGAGAGGCCTGCGTCATAATAAGGCCTGATAATGATGATGATGACACCTTACCCTCCCAGTGGGCCGCCACATACTTACAAAACTTTTGTATTTCATATAACAAGCTGTTATTTACCAGCCGCTCGTTTGCACCTTATCAATCTCGAAGTCTCAGCAACTACAAATGCAAGAGTTTCAAAAGGAGCAACGGGGGTTTTCACGACGTAGGTGCTCGCTCAGACGGGATTTTGCGATATTCGACCCCTACAAGTTTTTCGAGGTCGATGTTTTGTATTCAAATTCGTTACTATAACCTGCAGCTATCAGTTTCCGGCAAAATGAATGCGGATGAAGCCGCGGGGCGCTGCTAGTTAAGGCATACAACTCTGTGTTACATGCCCAGTTACTGTGCACACCGTGTGTACCGAGCACTACAGAAGCGATCTGTATTGTTCGCCGGCCGCTTCATTATCTCAACAAATATATTACACCGAAGACAAAGACCGACTGAGCAAACTAACCAAAGTAAACTCCTACACCCGCGCCCCCCTCCACCCTCACGAACCATTCACTTCCCACGTGCTCTGTATGGCTTGTTTATTCATAATATGTTCTCCCGACTGCGTCAGAAGGAGGGTAATATGTCTTGAGCTTAAATACGCTATACCCCAATATGTATATAAGATACAAATCGCATATATGTAGAATCGCATAAATGTAGATTTCATATTCCCTGCCACAGCCTTAAAGGCTTGACGGATTGTAACGTATGAGGTGCCGTCAGGATCCTCTTGATAACGTGAGCGCCGTCGGGCGCATCGAGATATATTCCTTGAACTGTTGTGTTTATTATTACCATTTATCATGTACTTGCTATCTGCATCCCGGTCCTCGTCAGCAACACATCAGGACAGGACATCAGGACGTACTAACGGGTGGAGCCAGTATATGACCAGCGACGTCCATTAACACCCGCACAATCCAATGGGCCATCGGAGTCACACGACGATAATGGCAGCATATGCTTCTCTTCTCGCTGGTGTTGTGTGAGCGGAGCCGCGCCTAGTGAGCGGTGTCGTCGCCACTAACTCCTACTACTTGTTCTATAAACACTCTGTCCAGCCTCCTTCCGGCTTCAGCTCAGGAGATCTGCCAAAAATAATACATTAAGAATTCAAATTAATTAGTAATGAAGATATGGCAGTGAGACATAAGAAGGTTTGTGTTCGGTTTACAGTAAAACAAGTTCTAAGTCTGGTCAGTAAAATGGAATATCAATTGCTCATTTTATTGCAGTTGTCTTGGGAGGTCCACAGTGAAATCGATTTTTCATCTTTTAAAGACAAAATCGAGTTAAATCGACTAGTTACTATTAAGAAATTAAGGAAATGCATCGATTCGAACGCGAATGTTGTTTCTGCGCGTAAAGTCAATTATTATTGGTTTGCAGTAGATAATGCGAGTTAGATGTAAGGAACAGTCGAGAATGCGTGTCGCGCGTGTTCGTATACGAGTGTGAGATCGCGTACAGATCCACACGTTTCATTTACATTATTGAGGTGAAATGAGTCGGTTTTTCGGTCGTAGAAGCTGGTCGGTGCGGCCGGGGTGTCCACCGCGTAGCATCGACGTGTAGTGCCTACGCTTTTTTTTTAAAGTTCTTGCTGGATCTTTAACAGCCAATTGACATTGTTCGTAATATTGATATATTTCCACATGTGATATTAAACATGTTACATTTTGAAATAGATAGACAATAAAAATGACATAAAAAGATAAATAGTGTAAAAAGATACACAATACGAATGTACCGGGTAAGTTTTACGCCGCTACCATCAGAGCGAGAAGGACTGCCTCGCTCGTGCCGGGCGAATTCGACAGTAATGCAGCACGACGCTACCTTTTATTAAAACTTGAAAATTGATAGCTGGCAATAACTGGACGATAATAAGTAAGGTTTAAAGCTAAAACGTATAACAGGTGTCATTAAAGGAATCTTCTAAAGTGTTGTCCCGTATCTATTAGTCCTTATTTAGTCGTCCCTAAATTAGTTTTTAAGCACTTAGCTGCGAGAGGTCTCGACTGTCTTGGTTTCGTTATTATGTGCCTATGAATATAATGACATATAATGATAGCGTTTACGGTAATGGTGTCTTAAATAGAGATGTATTTACCCCTCTTTTCACTTGTGCTGATATTATTAGTACGTACAAGTCCAATTGGGTTCCGTTTTAGTTCGCACAGACGCGCATTGACAGAGGGCACGACGAGCGCGATGAAAAATCATGCAGTCTTGTGTCACTACGTAAAGTGTAGCTCATGCATTACTACTTTACGCGGCACGGTCGCTGTGCCTTGTGAAATGTCTCTGTGTAGCTTACACATTATTACTTTACGCGGCACGGTCGCTGTGCCTTGTGAAATGTATCTGTGTAGCTTACACATTATTACTTTACGCGGCACGGTCGCCGTGCCTTGTGAAATGTCTCTGTGTAGCTTACACATTATTACTTTACGCGGCACGGTCGCCGTGCCTTGTGAAATGTATCTGTGTAGCTTATACATTATTACTTTACGCGGCACGGTCGCTGTGCCTTGTGAAGTGTATCTGTGTAGCTTACACATTATTACTTTACGCGGCACGGTCGCCGTGCCTTGTGAAAGCTCTCTACGTAGTTCGTGTATTACTAATTTACGTGGCACATTACCGTATGTGTGTGTAAAGGAACTAAAGTCACTAAAGGCACAATTTACTGTTGTCTGTGAACAGGTAGGCCTGCTGTGAGACATATCCTGAGATCATGTGAGATAAACATAAAACCTTATCATTTATATCTTATAATTCTAGTAACATTGATTTTAATCTCTCTAATGAATAGTCAATTTAAGCCTAGCGATCTCGTCAAGAGGCAATAAAAATTTACAAAGCGCGACGCAACGTAAAGACATGATTACAGTACAAATTGATTTGTGCGTGCGGCGACTTGTGTGCGTTGCGTGTACATGAACAACGCACATCAACATATTACTCGCGAGGAACATTTCCGCACGCACATTTACTGTCGAGTGTGTAACCCATGCACACATACAGCCGCGCGCACAATGTGTAAGGCCTGAATATACTAGTTAATGTGAAATTAATTCATATAGGTTTATAATAAATTTCCTAGTAAAGTGTGTTCCGTTAATGAGCAATTAGCGTCTTAGTCTCTATTACAATACTTAGCTGCGCACTTTAGTGTGGGTTCATATCCATACTTTCATAAGTAACATATGTACCTGTGTCTGTATAAACTTTATGTAAGTCCATAGTTCGGGATGTGTGCGAGTAGCAGGAGATCGGCCGGACGGAAAGAGGCCTGCGTCCAGCAGTGGAACGATAAGGTCTGATAATGATGCAGATGATGATAGATAAATGAGCTGGCACGTGCTATGTGGGTGCCCGTTTACTAGCAGCATTGATATAAGCTGTCGTGTTTCGTCCGCTTTGAAAGTAGCCGGTGGATTAATTAGGAATATCATTGCATCTACAAATGCAGATTTCGGTAAGCATCAATAGTCATCAAATGGCTCCGCCTGTTTGTCCTTTCCCTACGCTATATAAAAAAGTAAGCAACAGAATTAAAGCAAAACAATGTTTATTCTAACATCCGAAATCAAATTCATGAGCTGACACACAGACGAGTGTCCGCTGTACTCCTGAGCTATCATTGAATAAAATCATTGAAAAAAAAATATCATTCAAAAAAATTTAATAAAACTTGTGTAACGGTCCGTCCGTCTGTCGCTCACAGGCCGGCTCGGGGCGGGCTCGAGTACCTCACTGCGAGGGCGCGTCACAACATAATTAATAATTTATGCTTTTCAACCGCCAAAATTTACTGGTATTTCTGATTAATATCATGTTCATTGCCAGCTGATGAAAAATAACGGATACCAAAATAGTATCGATCGATGAATGTTTAAGTAACTAACGGCTGGTTCCACGGGTCGCGATTAACGTATCACTTACCTATTCGACACATAACTGTCAAGTAGCACGTACATGCTACATACTACTACATATACCTGCATTTTTATTAATAACTCCTAACATGAACCTGTGAAACCGAAATAATCAGTCCATTTGCGGTAAAGCTCCTAATAGGTTAACTATGACTTTATTTGGTACCTGGAAACCAGGCCTATGCACCAGTAATTAATAACCAGAAATTGTAAAAGGTAAAGATTACATTGCAGGCTATTTGTGCCGGCGCTGCGGAATCGAGGAAGATTCGATCTTTACACTCGTGAAGTGATACAAGTTAATTTGTATGGTTTTAGTGCATCCTTAAGGCCCTTTTTATATATAGCATATGCCAATGGACATCGGCATGATTACTATGTCGATGAGATGCCCTTTCTTTCTTCTCCCTCCTAATGCGCCACCCATTCGTGGGGTTTGCGAGGCTACTCGCGATATCTAATAGTCACTTCAAGCCGGTTCCAAATGCTACATAAACATAAATAATAAGGCAATGTAAAACATCATCACGAATTCTGTGATTGGACTATAAAATGACAAATTTTGTTACCGATTTTTATTTAATTTTGCTTGAGTGTTTGGTAAGTACAGGTTGTAAATATATTATTTCCACTTCTTATTAGGATATTTTTCGAAATATTCACTTAGCAGGGTATGCCGCCGGGCACCGCTAGTTTTATTGCAATTAGTTTATGAGTTTTTACACGCGCCGTCGTGTAGTGAATAAATAAATAGCCGTAGCGCCCTTGTACTCGAAGTTATTGGACTATTTCCCGCCCGAAAGGGTGAATTTTAAAAGGTAATTAAAATATCTGAACTCACGCGGCCCTCAGTACAGTAACATGTGTCGCGCACGAAATGCACATTTTTTCAAAAATCAATGGGTCACGGCGCTCGGTGATTGTTCATTAGCGATTCGTTCCCAATAGAATCGAATCGGTAATTCCAAGAGCTCCAGTAACACGAACCTTCCACGATTAGGCACAGCGTCTTGATGTTACCAGTGCCAGTCGCCAGGCAACTGGCTGCGGGCTTACAGACTCCCGTAGAACATTGTTGCTACGAGTTACCTACGAGTTTGATTTTTGTACTGGATGATTTAAACTCGACACCCACAGATATTCGCAAACCTTGACTATGTAAGATGTGCTTCGTTAATTAGACCTTTTTACACAACATTTGCAAAAAATTTACTATTTCTCCTGTTTAATAAATTTAACCATCGTTGGACTCATACGAAACGAGATATACTAAAAAGAAGTACTGGTTTTTGGGCCCTACTTTTTCGACATGTGGATCAAGTTTAATACTTATTGGAAACTTATCAATCTGTTACTCCAACGGCCAGGTTTTATGCGGCAGACTCTGCGTGATCCGTACATTCAAAATTAGCACACGCAGTATGCAGGCGCCAGTGAGTCAACCGGATCGCCCACGACTTTAATGGTAGCGGATATCGCACGAACGCGGCAGAACTATAATTAAGAGCAATCCGTCACTCCCAGTGGTGAAGTATCCGCTGGTTACATTAGTCAGGGGTTACCAGTCCACTGCTGGCCGCGCGAGGCCTCTTAAACCAAACGGCAACGGTCGAGGCCATGACTACCGACGTCCACGCAAATACGTTGCCGTCCTTCACCGTATATTCCCAATGGCCCGCGGGACTACCACTTTACGCTGGTTCAATGTCAATCAGATCTGTGTACTAAACTAACCTTCTATAAACATAAATAAATTTTCAAACATTTTAATTGTGTAGGTACCCCGGAACTGCTTGAGATATTTTTAATAACTCTTCTGAACCTCGTAGATGCAAGACTGTTCACACTTCCAGTGTAATGTGGCCGCACTGTCGGGTATGCCTACTGTAGATATGAATAAAAGGAGAATCCTTTATAACGCAAAAAGTAAAGCAATTTCGAGATCATAATCGTCACTTTCGACGCGTTTATGAAATAGCCCTGACATAAACGGAGATGTAACAAAAGCATTTCGCTTCGTAATCCCCGCACGGTGCGGGTTCCATCTCTACATATCGCGTTTGAGCTTCCTCTTAAACGTTTACGCCAGGGGTTTCCAAACTTTTAATGTGAAACATCGACAATATATGACGACGCGTCGCCACACCAAGTTAATCCAGGCACGATAATCATGAAACACTCGAATTTTATTGGAATAAAACCACTTTTACAACGTTTCTTTAAATTGTAGCAGCCGTGGTATACGGTAGGTTCTTTCTTTCTTTTGTAGCATGCGGGGACAAGCGAACAAACGGAGCCTTTTGATGACTACCGACATTCGCATCATTGTTACGCAGATGTTCTGTCCTCCTATCAAAATGGGCCACCGGCTACTCACAGACCACATGAAACGCGACACTTATCACTATACTCCGGTATCAAGTGAGGGACAGGTACTTCCCCGGTCGTGCCTGTCCAATTTCGTTGCATAGGAAGATGTACTGTCATGCACCATGCATGGCACTATCAATTCCTAATAATCTGCACTGTTTCTTATTCCCAAACGCGAATTCTTGATTGAATGTCTCGGGGCACACTTCGGGAACCACTAGGTACGGCAATTAGGGCTCATATCGATTGGACGAGGAACGCCCGGCGCGTCGGACGATAATTAGAGCCGGTAACAGTTTCCTCTGCGCGGAGATTAATTGTATGTAAAGTATGCGGAACGGCCTAGTTTACACTCATTAAGGCTTGCATTAGGGTTCCGTATTAGGGTTCCGTTACATGACGTAAAACAGCTGCGTATTGCCTTTTTTGTTACATAGTACACGCGTATGATACCGCCGCTAAGTGACAGCTATGCCGCAGATTCTGAGTTTCCCCTGGCTCTGTCCCCATATAAAATCTATCCTCAGGACACCATTCGGTTTTTCGGGATATACAGTACTTTAATATTTTCATCCAAATCCGTTGTGCAGTACTTGCGTGTACGAGTAACAAATATCCGCACTCACGAACTGTCTCAATCTGTACCAATTATATCGAGCTGAAGAGTTTGATTGATTGGACGCATTAATCTCAGGCATTACTGGTCCGAATTGAAAAAATATTTTTGTGTCGAGTAGTCCATTTATTGAGGAAGGCTAAAGATGAGACCACGAGGATAGATTGATGCTATATTATTTATTTAAAAAAAAAAAAGCACCTTCTGTTTGTAACTATTAGCACAGAACAAATTATTTTATCATTTCGCTGCCGAGCGCCGTTAGCTAGCTCATGGTTGTGCGTTGGCCTGATGGGGCTTCACGCGCCGGCGCGCGCGCATGCTGTGACGTCACTTCCGCCGCGCCGCTTCCGGCGATCACGAGCAGCCAGTCGTAAAGTGTTTATCTATCAGGTGATAATTTTTTATCATAAATGTTGAAAAAACTTTTTGGGACGTTCACTCGTAACTGCGTATCTTATCATAGTTTACAACGTACACTAACCTGAGTTCATCTTTTTTAGATTCTACGAAATTTAAAGAAAAAAACATGACGTAGGTCTTATTTCTTCTCATTAGTGAAATTAGATAAATTACATATTTATAGGTTCACTTCTGTCGAGGCTACTATAACATTTAGATTATGAATAAAATGAAACATATTTTAAAATGAGAATTGGAACCAAGTTTCTATTCTTTTTGATCAATTTGTTTAAACTTAAGATTTAAATCGTACACCGGTGAACCACACTTAGATATCTACTTAAATGGACACTAATGCAATTTCCACTTATATACAGATAAGATAGGTTTAGACACCTGAGCTTTTAGTAATCAAAAATGTTAGCGAATGACTATTGTACCGAAATTATAAAGCGAAAAAAAGAAAAAGTTTGTATGTATGTTTTATATTCTTTCACGAAAAACTGCTCAACGGAATTTTTTTTGTTAAAATTTGGCACTGATTTAGGTTTCAAACTGGAAAAGCATAAAAATATCGACCGTCCGAAAAAAAATAAGGATTCTTGTGGGTTAAATTTTACGTGAATAAATCCGCAAGCCATAGCTATTTATCTTGTCACGTATTAATCTCAATCATTCAACTACTGACTACAGAGCGCAAGTTTTTCTAACATTGACGTAAATGCTTACACTTAAAGTAATGATTCACGACTTTTTTACCGACCAATTCAATGCACAATACAGACTCGAGAGCACTTGACGTCAGGTCGCGCTGACGCGTGCAGAGAGACGTCGCTCGTCTGGACGAAAAGAAAGCATTTGCGGTCGGAGGCGGACCTGCTTTATAAGCATTGTCCTGTGTAGCACCCGACTGGGGCCGGCAGCACCGGTGAGGTACCTCTCGCTCCCTCAGTACCCCCTTAAAAGTGATGAGTGATATGATATAGTATAGTTAGTAGTACGTTACAAATGCATTTTTGTAGAGATCATGTGTCATAGGACCGAAACCTTTGTCTCCTATAGGAAATGGGACATAGAACAAGGCGCACCAGCTAGACGAACCGAAACCTTTGTCTCCTATTGGAAATGGGACATAGAACAAGGCGCACCAGCTAGACGAACCGAAATCTTTGTCTCCTACAGGAAATGGGACAATGAGAAAAGGAGATTAAACCAATCAGTCAAACGCCAGTGTGTCAGCCAACCTTATCCAAATTTCACGCCTGATGAAAAAGATGATACGAAAGTTAACGGTATCTGAGTGAATTTAAATAAAACCACAGATCTTCATGGGATTGTCGCTGCGGCCACCTCCCATGACCATGCCTCGTGCACAGTCTGATTGCACGAACATTATGGCTTCGATGGTGAGCCGCCATGGAATGTCTACGCCTGCCAGCTGTCGTTTCCGACGGTTCAGGAAAACTTTTGACTTTCTGAGTACTTGCAACACCGCAGTCTGCAGTTGTTCGATAACAAAGGGTCAAATTATACCGGCTGGTGCTCGGTTGCCGCCGTGCGAGGCGTGAGGACTGACAAAGGGAAACCACTTGAATTATACAATTATACTTGTATTATAAATATTTGAAAATAAAACAAAATTATATTATAAAACTCACCCGCCTATTCCAACCTCTCAGGTTGAATATCCAAAAATCCTTTCTCAGCCCCTTCTCACTTACATCAGGAAAGGGGCCTCTGTAACAAATGTCAAGTTGTCTCAGTACTCAGGAACGGAAGAGTTTTATATATAGATGAGATTCGTGATAATTGTTTTATGTCTTAAGTCTGATTAAGTCTATAAACAGGACTTCATGGACAAACAATTGCATGCTCATTATCCTGTTATAGTCAAAAGATCAAACCAGTAAGTTGTTTTTTGCCTGTGCACTTGGGATTACGTTTCAACTACTGACAGATTTAATTGACGTTCAAACATTTCTTTATAAATCTATTTCACATTTAAAAAAATCCTCTCATTATAACTTTCAGTAATATCCTGGTACATTGATTTCATTTTCATTTAGCTTATGGCGGATATTTTGCTGTCCCTCTCGTTGTTTCCGCCCCGAGGGGCCGATGGCGCGTCGTACGACCAGACAATGGTTCTCTTGTGACAAGACTCTTCACACAATCTGCCGAACGGCCGGACCCGGAAGTGCCAGCGATTACTCGCGGCGTTGTCAAGTACAATGGAACCATTTCTCCATTCAAATGAGTTTTCACTCCAGCGACCTGGCAAATCGGTTCCGCGGAACCGAGGATAGCGAAACCTAGAATATACGTATTGCTATCGCATGATCTTACCTTTTCTCGTACCTGAAGTTATGCTGAGGAAGGGAAACCCAATACAGCTTCATCAAATTGAGTGTTCGGCGGGCGACGAGACTAGGTTTGGTGCCCAAAAAGTGACCGAGACCCTCTCTCTCTCTCTCTCTCTCTCTCCCGCAGATGGGAGAGATGCATCTCAATATGAGATTGTTTATAATATAGCTGTTATTTAACTATTACTCTTATGGCCATAGGGAACGAGTAGGCCATCCTTCTTCGATTCTAACGTCAGCAGCTCGCACGCGGTAGTCGACATGGCAACGGCGCTGACGTGCAAATGTAGCCTATGGAGATTATCATGAAGGGTAAAAGGACTCGCACGCGTTAGTTTCAGAATACCTTACCGGTAAGACGGTACTATTTGAACTAGTCAAATCATTAATCATATTGGGATTGGTCCTAAATCAGAAGGTGTCGTTCGGACTGATCGTAGACGTGTGGTCATGGCCGTCCCCTATGGCGCTCTATGGGGGAGGTGTATGTCCAATAGTAGACTTCCTCCGGCTGGTGATGGTGATGATGATAATGATTGCGGCGTTCCATCCAAGTGGACATGGCCGGGGTAGTCCGCCTCACGCTCATGCCACTACACTGCATGCATGAATAATGCAACATATCACCAAATTACAAGACTTACCTCTTGAGAGACAACAAAATCTATCACCAGGTGTCCAGGTGTAAGCCTAGTCTTTTTTTTGTTGACGCGCCTTCACTGGTCCTAAGTGGGGTCCAGTGGTGTGTGGGACTCGCGGTACATGATAGCGGCACATACCCACAAAAACCACCGCGAATGCCATCAGTGCCGCCTCTGGTGATGTGCCCCGGAACAACAAGTCATCACGGCACCTCGACGGCTAGTCAGCCCCCTCCACCACTCCACCTCCACAGATGGGGTTGCCCCGCACTGCAGGCAATCCCACCGACTTTGGGACAGTGCAATGGGGTGAGGTTTCTATCCTCGGCCCTTGCCCCGTGCGCAACAGCGCCACCTCCTGTTGCTCTTAGGTCCCCTCTTCTTATAAGAGGGGTCCCGAGAGCGATTCCTCCTGCGACCCCAGAGCGACCCCACCCAGGACCGGTGAAGGCGTGTAAATGCGTTTTCCCGCGTTAACAAAAAAAAAGGCTACTAAGCCCCACCGCCACGACAAGGCTTAATCAATGGCGGGGAGGTGTAAGCCTAGCCTGCCTCAGTAGGCGCCAATAATAAATAAAATATAATATGTATAATAATTTATTGACTGAGGCGTAGAGAGATGGGAGGCAGAGGTAAAAAAAAAATCTCTTGTTATTGCTTGTATAAGGAGAAATTACCAATGCGATAAGAAAGCACTGAAAGCGTTCGCTGTTTATTCTGCTGCTTTTCTGTAATGATACAATAAACTATTTCAAACGAGACATAATTTGATAATTTGTTGGGCGGATGTTTGTGGTTTCAGAGTTTACATCTCTGCGGATGGTGTTGACTATATGCAAAAAGCTAAAAACGAATTTTATTAAACTCCACCCCTAAGGGAACGTTTTTGGTGGTGGGGTTGGAGTACGCGAGTGAAACCGCGAGGTAATGCTAGTGTAATATAAAATCAAATTTTATTGCAAGTATGAAAAGCTTGATCTAAATGTTGGTTGATCTCTAGCTGCAGCAGGTACGGCTGGCGAATCACTCCGCACTGTCACATCCTTGACATGAGAAGGGAGCGATCGTAAATTGAAATGGTGTTTTAAACTTAAGTGTTTTACATCAACAGTTTCGTCTGTTTTTGTACGCAGACATGCAAAAACTTCATGCCGGCCCGGCCGAGACGACCAGGTCAGTATTCCTACATAACACAGCTAACCCTGAAACATCTGGCCCTAAAGGGCAAACTGCAACTTTACCCCCAAATCCTATAAAATCTGCCGTTGTCAATATACTACATTATATTTTATATTAGACAAATCCTCGCGTTTGTTAATGAAGAAGTCAAGTCAACCAAAGAAGAAACAACATCTCGTAAGTACATGGAGTCTTATATAGATCCACAACGAGATGGGTCATACGATACACACGCAACAAATAATTTTAAAACGGATTTACCTCTGCTCAAAATACAGTAATTTAAGTACGCAAACAGAAAAGTTTTGTGATAATGTGCCTTAAAGTTGAAGGAATAAATACTATAATTACCTGCGACGGCTTCACATGTATTATTGTGATAGCCATTGATATAACATAAATGTAGAGCGCTTTAAATTGTTAAAAATTGAATCGTTCGCGGTGCGAGGACTACCTAGGTATAAGTATGCAGTCTCCGCACCGTGAACGCTTCAGTTTGTTATGATAATTGTAATACTTCGCAAGACAGGATGAAAAACCACTGATAGGGACATCAATAACCTAATCAAACAAACCCTCAGTTGGAGTTCAGTATGAATATTCAACCAGCCTTTGTCTAGAAGAGACCAGTGACAACAAGTGGAACGTAGAGGCTGGACTTGTTCACCGAAGGACGTTCACGCCCCAAAGGAAAATGGCATAAATTTCTTCTGAATTTCGTATGAAGGAAAATATTATGATATATAATGTTGGTATCTCCAGGCCATTCCGCCGTAATTTTGTTTATATTATGTTACTTTTATTTCTCATAGTAGACTATTTGTTAATGTTGGTTAGAGGTGAGGTTTATGTTTTCAAATGATGATAAAAAAAGCCTAAAGGTAATTTAACGGATGTAAATATTTACATTTGTCGGAAACCGATTAGGGCCGCCTCGACCGGGCAAGTCTCGTATATGGGTTCTTAAGTTACAATTTTCTAGTACCAATAGTAGTAGACAGACGGACATTGCGAGAACTATAAGGGTTCTTTGTTGACTATGGAACCCTAAAAAATCCAAAATAAAAATTCCATTAAAATAATATTTAGCTTTATCTAGCGCTACATCTTGTATATAACATCAACGGTCTTCGAACGTCACTCATAGAGCCATAACGATATTCGTGAGGTCGTTCAACTATGTAAGTTCGGTGTTAACGATTCGTGAATAGAGTATTAAGTGCCCTACTGGGCCTGAGGATGGGAGTCCCTACTTCTATGAATTTCAAATATTACATTTGAAAATCTACCGTCGAATATTATGTTATATCATTTAAATGATATAACTGTGACCAATAAGGTGTGTTTTTATATTCTACTAGCGATTCGACCCGGCTTCGCCCGTGTATAACAGAGTCACATTATATACCAATGTTTTCTTCGGGTAACGTTCTATTCAGGAATGAAAACCGCATGAATATGCATTCAGTAAATTTTGAGAAAATTGACTGTTTCATAACATGTACGAGTATATGTCGTAGACGCTTTATACAAGTCGCAGTATAACATTAAAGCTAGCCATTTTCAAAAACAGGGCCGTTTCATATTGTGGCGGGCGAACGATTAGCCTGATTGTAATTGCGAGACGTTCTTCAACATGGAGGCTGACGTTTAGGTTCACGAAATATCTTGATTTTGGGCAGTGATAGCCATTGATATAAGCGTGAAGTTAAGCCAAGTGTTTTGAGTGCAAATAAAAGAAAGTAGCCTAACCACAAAGACTTGATCTTAACCACAAAGGCTAGATCTTAACCACAAAGGCTTGATCTTTACCACAAAGGCTTGATCTTTACCACAAAGGCTTAACCTTCGAACCTATATATACAATCGATGCCATTGTTGTTGTCATGTCAAGCAACGCCGCGAGTGTTAAAGTTGGGAGCTAAAACCTAAAACAGGTGGATAATGATTCACTTTACTTCTGTAAGGCTAGCTTTATTGAATATCGTATGATGCCGAACTCTTTCTGGCGCAGTTTCACTCAGCCGTATTCAAAGTGATTAATCGCTGGCCCGCCACAAAATAAAACGGATCTGTTTTTTTTTTAAATGGCCAGGCGTATTGATGTCTTAAGTTTACGCGAATGCTACTCCTTACAATAAAACTACTTTTACGAATTCTATCGCTGTTTATTTATTTATTCTTCTGAAAATTCGGGCTAGTTAAATAATTAAATATACCGAGATAGAATCCGTAACAGCAGTTTTATTGGAATGGCTAGACATAATTAAACACAGCAATTTTGACAATCCGGCTGCGACATATAGATTAAAGCGGTAACATTTGAGGAACCATAGGTGCGCAATAATATTCACCCTCGAATGTTTTATGTCACCGTAGACATTGTAAACATCTAGATGCATCAGTTGCGCTTACCCGTCTTAGGACCGTTCGTACGAGAGCTTTCTTAACGCTTGTTAAAAATACATAAAACACGTCACCTAATTACACGTCGTGTGATTAGGTATGGGATCGCATTGCACTTCAACGCTTCATAACACGCGATAAGGAGCTTTCGTTCGAACGGAGCCTTAGCGTTCACAAAGGGAATGCATTTTTTATAGTATGGGGGTAAGAGAGTCCTTGCTACGACTACCGATGCCCATGAATATCCGCATAATTACTATAATAATTGCCCCCCTTTCCTACTCTACTCCAACGAGTTACAACCTACTCCCAAATAGCAAGAAACGCGACACCGAAGATTACGTTACGGCACCGAAGATTACGTTATCATGTGAGCGAGAGGTACGTTCCCGGTCGGGCCAGAACAATGCAGCATGGCACCTCTTACTTAATAAAGATATTGAGATTTTTAACTTAAGCCATTAATAAAAGAAATTTTAATGATTTTAAGGACAAAATAAAACAAAAAAAAATGTTTTATGTATATAAATTGGTAAATAAATAAAAACATACGGAACCTTAAAAATTATTGCAACCGCTTATAGCTACTGCTGGTCCTAAACTGAACGACGTTCACCTTTCTCATCACTCGATACAATCCACAGCTATCGCGCGTCTACACCTCTTTCTCATCACTCAGGACGCCACTCTATACAATCCACAGCTATCGCGGGTCTACACCTCTTTCTCATCACTCAGGACGCCACTCTATACAATCCACAGTTATCGCGGGTCTACACCCCTTTCTCATCACTCAGGACGCCACTCTATACAATCCACAGCTATCGCGGGTCTACACCCCTTTCTCATCACACAGGACGCCACTCTATACAATCCACAGCTTTCGCGGGTCTACACCCCTTTCTCATCACTCAGGACTCCACTCAATACAATCCACAGCTTTCGCGGGTCTACACCTCTTTCTCATCACTCAGGACGCTACTCTATACAATAAAAACCTCTTTCGATTCGTTACAAGGAACTGGCAAAAAAATACCCGCTACATAGGAATCTGATAGATTTTATTTTCATACAGTTTCCTCAAATGCGACCTCTTTGGCTTGTCATCTAATATTGTTTTCGATTTTCCAGGTAAGCTGTTAATTTGTTAAAAGTGAAGAGAAGGTGTCTTATGGTTAAAGCTGTCAGTAACTTTATTTTGATCGAAGCAATTTCAGGGTAACTTACTGATAATTCACCACTATTTGTTCTATTTTTTAGACTTTATATTTCATGCACATTAATGATTCATTTCTGCGGAGCCTGCAATTGTATGTTTGTCAGAGTTATGATCTCGTGTAGATGTAGGATCAATATTAGTACCAGGACTGATTCATAATTTCACAGTGTCCTGTAGATTCACTCGCGTAAATCCTCCGCTCCAGTAACTAACCTAACCTAACAGAACCATTGCTTCTTTCGGGATAGATATTAGTAATTTAATTTTTAAATTTAATAATAACTCACATTTATGATACGAGTCGGATTTCTCTTCAATTATCTTCTTTTTTGTACATATATTTTTTACTAATACTTTATCTCTACCTAACCCATTAAAGAGCTGGCGTGGATATATGTGTCGTTGTTGTTGTTGTTGTTGTTTCATACTCAGACCCTCGTATCTTGCCTTCATTTCGGTCAACAGGGAACTGAGAACCCATGCACCATCGTCTGTCGCATATGAACTAATGTCGTAGATTTAACTAAGTGGTAATAGTAGTAGCAGACAATAGGGTTTGCTACTACATGGATGATGCAGGTTCCATCACCGTGACTGTGCTCCGTGAGTAGTTCCCACTCAGTGAACTGTAAAGCCTTATATTCGGCGGCTTCATGGTTCGTGTGAAGTTTGCACGCTCGTTCCGCGAGCCTCACGTAATTATTCACATTCCCACGTTACACGTGCGCTACGCTCGGAGTTCCCACGTTACACGTGCGCTACGCTCGGAGTTCCCACGTTACACGTGCGCTACGCGCGGAGTTGCGATTTGGGTGTAAGCAGGACTTTGTTCTGAAACAGTCGTCGCGTCTATTCGTTTAATAATAATAATAAAAGTATCTGCGGACTTACATCTAGAGAAATTTAATGTTACTACCGATTTCAAGGTTTCAATTAGTTCTCACTCGTTAAATTGTATTTTATTCGTCATCGTACATTGTAGCTCTGGGAAATTTAGTTTCAATATCGTACTCGGCAGGTGACGTTGTTAGAATAATTCAAAAATTCATTCTAAGTTATATGTAATATTTCGTTCCCTGTGTGAAAGTGACGTACTCATGCGCTGCGATACGTAGTGTTTCAATACGTACGTACGTATTTGATAAGTGATAAACTATCTAAGTATTCACTCAGTATCTTCGGTTCACTTGTTATCTCCAGTTAAATATTTAGGCAGACTATGGATCCGAGGCGAAGTAATTAATCGTAATGAACAACTATAAATCTTCGGGTACTTTCAATAACTGTGTCACCAGTTCATCTCAGTCCACCAGCGGCCATAGGCGCCGTAAAGCTTCTGAAACGTCGGGTTCGTTGAATAAATAAACAAACCGCGATAGGAATCCGTAAAAGCAGTTTTATTGTAATAAATTTTAATTCGTTATTTTATATTACCAGTCTCAATATGGCAATAACGAATAAACTCAAACCATCAACTCAGACGTTGAACAGTTTGACAACAAACTGCTAATGAATAATGACGAACTAAAGGTATGTGACAAGTATGAAGTAGGTACATATATAATGAAACCAACACGACGCACACACACACACTCACACACACGTATCGTGTAGCACAGACGCAAGGCCGGCTAAATGTAATGCAACCGACATAATTCCAACAAACGGCTACAAAGTACTGTGCACTCGTTTCACTTTAGAATAATTAATTAACATTAGACACACAGTTGCTTACAGGGTAAAGCCCTTAATCGTCCCACGACGGGGAAAGGGTTTCTCGAGACAAGAGATTAGGTCGTGTGCCAAGGTGATTCAGTGAAGTCAACTGATAATTTACCCATGACTGATCAACTGACAACTGATCATTAAAGTTATTTTACCTGAATTAGTCGTAGTTTATTAAGTTATACAGCGATCAAAAAGTAAAGTCAGCCTTAAGCTGGACGAGCCCTGCGTAAAATATATCCCAATGAAACTATTCAATTGTTTCGGGGTATATTCCTGATTGTTAACGATTTCTGTGGCAAACTTTATCCAAATCCGTTTATTTATTAGCTTTTGAGGAACATGCGCAAAAACTCTCGAATTTATAATACACTAGCGATCCGCTCCGGCTGCGCCCGTAAATAAATTTCACACATTAGGTATTAACCTGCCTCGGGAATCGCTCTATTTATTGCAGGAAACAGCATAAAAACCAATAGATGTGTACTGTATGCGACGTTGTTCTAATCTACAACCTGTAGATAAAAACAACGTCGCATACAGCAGAGAGCTTTAGAGGACTTTGTTTTATAAAAGGTAGAGATGAAAGTAGGCGCTTTGTAATAATAAGCGAACGCTGTGTGTAATTTATGATTCGTGTTCATGGATACGATGTATAAAGGTGTAAAGAACTTTATTTCTCACAAGAATTATATTCACTTACAATGAGATACATAGATTTTATATTACAGAACATGCTTTTTTTATATCTGGGCCGTTGGATACAAAAATATACTTATTTTATTGACGCTAGAATATGAGTTTTAAGCCTGGCTTTAAACGTTTTCAAATTATTGCATTCTTTAATTTTATCTGGCAATTTGTTGAACAACTGAACTCCCTTAAACAGAATAGGCTTTTGACCAAAATTGGTTCTTACATTATATAAATATATTATGTTACTTAATTTCTTTACATTTTAATACTTACATAGGGAAACAACTTGAACCAAATATCCCTAAAAATCGACCCAGCTATTTTTACTTTAAAATGCTATAAGCAACTCGATATTGGTAATGGAGGGTCAGGGTGTTTGTGACTGAACCCCTCCGAGTCGGCACAATCAAATTATAGGAAATTTGCGACTAGACCAAGGCTAGACTAGACAAAGTTTGGTTAGTATGCGTTAAGTATATTTGAACATTTTCTCTTGACATATTCACAGCGTCGAAATTTGCGCGAGTAAATCCGCGGGGTGCGGCTTGTAAATGACATAAAGAACACATTGTGGTGCTCGTTCACTCCTTGTTAGTTCACTCAAGTGACACATCATTAACAAAACATACCCGATCCACCCGTTCTCTTTAACAGGACAGTTTAAAATAGAAACTATAGAAAAACCTTCTAACCGAGACGTGATACGGTCTTATTCTGGACTCCGATAAAAACTGGACGATAGCAAAGTCAACTTGTTCTCGTTTAATTCGTTACTAGTTCCCATAGACAGGTTATCCGGGAATTCGGATAAGACTTCTTACGCGGATTACGTATAATGCACATTGGTAATGTATTAAATTTAACATTAATGAATCATCTCATGATTAACGATCTTGTTACACCACGTCATCGGACAGAAAAATACAGATTTTTCGCGATATGAAGTACAAACTTATACTTTGTGTCAGAGTTATTACCGGATCGCAGCAGACTTGAGCCGGCACGAAGTATCTGTCGCTCAGATAGCAGCGGAGTGAAGTGATGGCTGTGCCGTCGCGTAAGTACGATCTGTGAGATGTCCGACGGACCGGGGACACGGATGAAGGAATGAATTTGTAAATGTTTGATAATACTTTTTTATATATTACGGCATTTTGCCTTACTCTCTCGGTTAGCCAATTCAAAAAAAAAAAGTTAATGAAATACTGTGTTTTTATGCTATAAATTGACACATTTTTGAGGCGTTTGTGACGATAATTATTTTTTACAATACGCGGAACTCATCATTGCGTTTAAACAAGTTGATCTGTTCAAGAATTAGGCCCCGGGTCCCGTTGTTTCACACTTTGTCAGCGACATTGATTTCGCCGTGACACTTCTTGTTGGTTCAAAAATTTGAAACGTTTTTACAACAGCCACATAGTAAGTTTCCGTTTTACTCATTCTTAGGCGTAATATAAAAAAAATCTCTTTGCCGCCACGCATTTTCATTAATGACTTTAAAAGATTCAGAGCGACTTCATTGTTGTTGGATATGGCGGTGGCGTGTAAATGTAGCCGCCATCCTCCTCGTAACTTTTAAATGGTTGCGCCTGCAATAACCGTACGTGCGGCTCCTACTAAGTGTCTGTGTTGGTGTTGGCAGTACAACGCACGTACGATCAGCTGCGCTGTCCTGTGCGCCCACAGACGCGACGGTCGAGTGCCACTCCCGACATTAATGTTCGACGCACTGACAAAATCGATTAAAAATATTACATTTTTTTAATGAAACTTCTTTTGCTCAGTTTTTTTACCTCCGACCATGATTATACTCGTTAAATTATCAATTACAAACACTTTATCATCATCTTCCGTCTGCGGTAGAGAGGGGAAATCCGTCCCTCTTTCGGCCCCAAGCCTCAACTCGTCGCCCGCAGAGTATTTACAGCAATCAGATGAAGCTGTGTTGGGATTCTCTTCGCTTGCACAGCATAAGTTCAGGTCCGAAAAAAAGAAAAAGATGGTGATTTGAAACCCGATGGGAATGTGTTGAGACGAACAGACAACTGTTCTCGTGCTCCCTGATAAGAAACCTTCATGTATCGGGCATCGTGAGTGACACATAAACTCCGATAGCGCGCCATCTGGTCTGTAGTGAGAAAGAACGATCTTACATCGAACCTCTTGGTGAGTGATGACTTTAAAATAAATAGTATTTAACAATAACTCTCCATCGATGTTGATGTATCAATAATGGTATGTAAATGTTCATTTAAGCGCATTAAATTAAATATCCAATACGGACCAGACATGCAAGTTAAGTTTCGCAGAAGAAAAAACATTTAGCGTGCCTTTTGATGAATGCAAAAACAGAACAGTACATACACAATTCTCCGAAGCTAGACGGCAATAGCGCGGCCGTACGACAGACGTTTTTTATAATTACCCTGTGTCTGGTTTATGTTCTGTTACTTGTAGTACGGTATGCGCACTGCTATTGATACTGTTACTAGCGTTACTGTCTGTTCTCTGTTTACATCTAAATGTGTGATAACATTATAAAATTTGTAGACGGTGATCTTCGGCGACACTGATGCGGTCATGAAAATTCTTTTATCATGAAAATTTTACAAAAATATTGCTAATCAATAGTGGTTGAAGCTGTTTTATTGCTGTGCGCGGCGATCTAAGGAACCTAATTTTTTCAGAACCTGACTTAATAGAGTTAAATTTTGATATATAACGAAATTTTTGTTGCAAGTTTAAAAGTTTTTAAACCGGTGCAACAAGTAGTAAGTGGCAGGAGAATTATTAATGTTATGATGTTTAATTAATTAATTGGGTAGACACTAATATCTTCCTAGTCAAGTTTTGTTGACGGCCATCTTCATAGAGACTGTCCGGCTGCCCAGGATACAGTGCCCAACCGTGGTTCAAGCCTAGCCGTGGCGGGGATCTTTGTACCCCTCTTATAAGAGGAGGGGGCTTAAAGATCAGGAGGAGGAATCGCTCTCGGTTCCGCTCTTATAAGAAAAGGGGACCTAAGAGCAACAGGAGGTAGCGCTTTTGCACACGCGGCAAGGGGCGAGGATGGGAACCTCACCCCATCCATCTGTGGAGGTGGAGTTGGTCCCTTAGGGGACTGACTAGCCGTCGCGTTGCCCTGATGATTGTTACTCCGGGGCACCTCACCAAGGGTGGCACTGATGGCACTCGCGGTGGTTTTTGTGGATATTCGGCACTATCATGTGCCGCGAGTCCCACACACCACTGGACCCCACTTAGGACCGCGGAAGGCGAGTAAATGCGTTTCCCCGCGTAAACAAAAAAAACAGTGCACAAATGTTAGCGCCAACACAAGTGCTCTTTATTTTGTCTTATTCCCTTATTGCTATTACTTAACACCACTGATCTGAATAACGTAACGTTGAAAGTAACGCATCACGAGTGATGTACCTCAGCGACCTTCGTGCATGAGCGAGGCACTTGATACGCCTCCGTCACACGCATACCGGGATGGGCTTATATGGAGTAAGGTGTTCCTTCACAAACTCGCAAATATCGCTGTCAAGAAGAAAAACATATACTTCAACATTTTAATGGATTTTAATGATTAATAAAACCAAAAGATGACATTAATTAACATGACCGGTCTGATGACAATTACCAAGTAAAGATTTCACCTTCGCGCAAATTAATAACGGCAATGCGAAGGCGACGGAGATCGACATTTAAAATAGTTTTATATTAGTTTTTAATAATTAATTATTGAGCACAGTCAACATCACGTGAAAATACTTTAGACTTCAATTGGCGCAGTGGCTGCGGAGTGTAAACAGGCTCGCTCACTGTCATCTCATCCCAGGAGATGGCGTAGGCTTATCACGTGCTTTGTCGCTACCACCACAGTGGACAGAGACTCTTGCGGTATAGTCGGTAAAGATAAAGATGATTTCGACTGCTTCCACCCATCGGTGCGTTAAATAAATTAGAAGATCACCAGATGAACGTCCACGACGGAAACCTTACTGGCGGTCACGAATTATTTAATTATCTTCCAAGCTTTGCAAGAGCTGGCAGTTGATAATAGATTCCATAATTTTGGAAAACAAAGGGGTTATCGCAATAGGTGGGTAGTTGGATGGGTCGGAGCGGTTGCCTTTTTTTAGGGATCGGGTGCACTAAAGCTGTGTTCCAAGAGCCGGGGACTATGTCAACAGAGTAGGTGAATCGGAGAAGCACGTCAAAACCGGGACCAACACCGGAGCACATTTTCGCAACACAATCGCAGCGACACTATCGCACCCACTCGAATATCTAGTGAAAGAAGTGCTGTACGCACGGCATTCTGCCATGACATAATATCCGGCATCAAGTAGGCACACCGCGAGATAGTAGGCGGCGGGATTCCCTGATTATCCAAAAAGGAGTTCGACGAAAAAAGCGAGCCCAGTAGCTCGGCTTTATCTTTTGCGGCATGGGCCAGCGATTCATCACTCCGGTGCAAAGAAGGGCGGGATGGCTTAGCAAATTACCCTAAAATAGCCTTGGCGTGGGACCAGAATGCACGGGTTCCTGAAGAAAGGCGAACTAATCTTTCACCAATTTTGCTCAAGTGCTCTGACTTTGATTTGGCAATAAATTCTTTGAAGAACCTAGAGGCAGAATTACACTCCTTCTTTAGTATTCTGGTATTTGCGCCCTGTAAAATCGCCGCCGCTGCATACGTTTGGTAACATTCCAGTTTATGGCGAAGTGCCAACTTACAGGAGCGTCCAAGCCCAGGTTGCGACTGGCCGCCAATCGTCACCGCAGAGAATGTTATGAAAAGTTCCATTCCCTGAGTAACCATATCAGCGACAGACTCCGCAACGGCGTCAAGCCAGAGAGAAGCAAACCCGCCCCATGGGTAGGATGCTAAGAATGACGGCATCCCATCCCAATCTGCTGACCTGTAGTGCCAGATGCGACGACAGCCTACAAAATCCGGCCGTGCTCTACGTCCAATCGGAACTGTATTCCTTATCAGGCAGTGGTCCGACGAGCCCAAAGGAGAATTGGCGTAAAACAGGTAGTCAACAGAAGTTTCAACAGGGAGGGAGTATGATCTTCCACGTCTGGGATTCGAGTGGGTGATGATACCAATTGTGTCAAATCATATGTCAAAGCAAAGTCATGAAAAGATTTTTCCGCATGATCGGTAGTACGTGAACAAAGCCAATTGGCGTGATGGCCGTTAAAATCACCAAGTATCACGATCTCTGTGGTTGTAATCTATTTCAGCACAGAATCTGTAGCCATTTCTATGTGCTCAAGTAGTCGATCTACTTCGGTATTTCCGGTATGGAATATGGAATATGTTTAGACACGCATAGGCATTCCATGGAGGGAATCCATCCCCAACGTAGAAACGTCGTGGGTACCCTCCTGGGTTAATCTATTATTAAACTTAAATTTCTTATCTATATATAAGTCCTAAAATCGCATAAAATTAACTTGATCAATATTACGTCCATTATATAACAGATCAAAATTTTTTGTTGCCTCTGATTAAAATGCATTATATTAGTCTTATTAAATTTATTTTTAAATTATTATTGTCAAAACATTCGATTGTAGATTTAATAGAATTATATATGTCAGTTTCTTAGCAATTCATGTTATTGCAATTTATTGTAATAGTGCTGCCATTGGCAAATAGTGTCATGGATTGTGATATGATATTGGGCATGTCATTAATATACTCATGTCTTTAAATAAAGATTAAAAAAATAGCAGTGGTCCTCTATAGATTTATATGTTGTTCCTATATTTATTGTTTTTCAGAAGATTTCAGTTTCTGTTTTCTAAATAAGAATAAAAAAGTTGTAGTACATTGCCTCTTATACCATAAGCTTCAAGCTTGTTAATTTAAATTGTATGGTCTACATGAGTGTCTGCCGATGTCAAACTTCTTTCAAAGCGAATCCGCAAACTAATTAACCGACACCTTCGCAGCTCAAATACGCAACGGGTTAACGAAGCGATTGAGCAGAATAGGGAGGGGGTCGAAGGTTTTTGTGAAGAAACTTGGAAGAAGTCATCCGACAAAGGTTAGGACTGATTCTGGGGTTTGGTTTCATCTAAGCCTGGGGTCTTATCTGAGATCGCAGCTTTTGCAAGCTCAGGCTTGCAAAGCCCTTTTGTTCTTTACATATAATATCTTTTTTGTAAATATATCTTCTAAATA
This sequence comes from Eumaeus atala, assembly GCA_017140195.1. Taxonomy (NCBI): domain Eukaryota; kingdom Metazoa; phylum Arthropoda; class Insecta; order Lepidoptera; family Lycaenidae; genus Eumaeus; species Eumaeus atala. The sequence continues at coordinate 422,057 of JAFELO010000787.1, forward strand.
TTAATTTCGTCGTAAAGGATTCATATGTTTCTGAGAAGATCGATGTGAGGGAAATTGGTCTATAGGACTCCACTACTTTTCTGTATTCCCGTCGATGTACTCAGAACATTCAAATAACTTAAATGAGCACATATATCAATATACTCTTATTATTTTTATTATTCTATATTGCTTTTATTATTTTTGTTGCTATTTCGTCATATTCAACACTTTGTATTGTTTTATTTAAATATTTTATCTACCTTATTTGTCATACGTGGAGCTTAAAAACATAGTGTCTATTGTGATGTAAATTATTCTGTTTTTCCCAAAATTGTTTGTTGTGATAGGCTTTATTTTATCAACAAAATAATTGTTAAATTCATTTGCCACTTTTCTAAAGGATGGTTACATATTTGTTACTATTCGTTTCTATTACTAAAATAGGCTCTTTTGGGATATTTAAAAATGTTCTATTAATTATATTCCATGTTGTTTTAGATTTATTGCTTGAACTTAATATTTTATATTTATTTTGTGCTCGCTTTGTGAGTGAGATTTTTTTTTAATTTTTTTTATCGGCAATTTTATTATTTGTGCAGTGTGATCCGGAAACTCAAGTTGTGTGTACTTTTAAAATCATGTATGAAATTGTCAATACAGGTTTTACTCACTAAGCGTCTTGGTTTCTTTATTGCAAGTTTCATGTTATGATTTAATAGTAAGTACTTAAAATATAATGTGTTTTAATATATCTATATTAAAATATTGGAAAAGAATGTCAAAATATTATTTAATTTATAAAAAAATATATTAATATTCATTATATTTGGAATTCTATATATACATACAATTAGAATTTTATGTTTTATCAATTCAACAGCACAGCATACAATAACATAAGAAAAATCTCGAATGACTTTAATCTCTCTCCATTCAAGGTTATTATTTTTCTTCCGTATACATAGGAGCATGTCTTTTGCTACTAGTTCTACTAAAGCATACAGCTAACGAGTAATTTTCTATGTTCAAGTATCGCTCTCGTCCCACTTCTAAGAAAAGTTGTGTTCAGTAACACATATAATATCAATATCTTCTTTGTGTGAAAGCTCATCAAGGTTGATCGCAAGCTTATCCATTTTATTCAACAAGCTAGCAATATTTTGAAGAAGTATACATATTAATTTATAGAAAAAAAAATAAGGATTCTCGCACTGACATCTCAGATTCTTTAGGAAGTTGTAGTGTTGTATTGTACTATTGTATTGCACTTATTTGATTTTGGAGATTTTCGAATATCGCTCGCATACCACAATCATTAGCTAACTCTGAGTACTTATTGAACATACTAAGATTATGTTCTAATTTCTCATTCGGGTCTAGTATGTATGCATGTTCATCTGAATATAAAAGGTTATTAAAACTCTCCACTCTCCAGTTAAACATGTTTGTATGACTTCCACACCTATAAGTCGGTGGACATATTTTTATTCTTTTGCAGTGTCTCTTGAATATAAGAAACAGTAATGAAATAATCATTTGTCGTTTTAAAATCTTCATTACCTACTAAAATTACGCAAAAATCGTTCATGGTGAACTCTGTCAATTTAGTTTTAAATAATTTTTAAGTGTAACTTGCGCAATTCTTAAACTTTTATTTGTTTTCTTAGTGCTCCGAATAAATATATTTTTTTGTTGCTTCCATAATTGACTCGTACTTGTATTAAGATTAGGTGGCTCATTGACTAATGTTACGTTCATGTGCTTTTCAACTGATAGATCGTCTTACTTACAATTACACACAATTATCACTTAGTTATGAGTAAAATAAACACTTCGTTGACTGTAGAAATATACTTTTAATAATTTTAATTTTAAATGAAGTATGGAGCTGATCTGTACCAGGTGTGTGCTTATCGCGCGCTTTTAGTGGACACTCTGCGTCCCGGGCCCCCGACACACAGGGCCGGGTGAACGTTGCGTAATTTTCCCAGCGGCAAAAAGGTAGTAGTAGTACTGTGAGTTTTGGAGAATTACATTTGATCTGTATTATTGCTGATACGTTTCCTAATAATTTTCTAGTCCGGTGAGACAAACGCCGCGCGCTGTCAGCCCAATCGGATCCGACCTTGTGCGTCACTCACAATGGACACAAATTAAGCATAGCTAACAATCAAACGGACGGATGGGAATAAGGTCTCCATTTATCATAGCCAATACAATGGCCATTGAAGTCCGTTGCTCGCTAGCGGCTAGTCACTAGTCGCAGTCGCTACGACATGCATATTCATGCTGTGTCGCACGGTCGACTTGTTCTAACCGACTACATTGATCGGGGTTGTGTTAACTGCAGGTCATTCCCAAAACCAGGAACGGGAGACTCAATGAGACGGTGCCTGGGTTGGACTAAGTATTAGTTAAACTTCTTTCCGACAAGAGTGGAAATTTGATTTGGAAAATAAATTAATATTCAGACTTAAAGAAGTTTGAATATGAATATAATTACTGCATCCTCCAGCAAGCTGTGCGCTAGCGGCGCAGCTGCCAATGCAGTGGGGATATGAGATTTATAGCATAGTAGACAATACAACTCTTCATTACACCACTTTACAATGAAGCTTTACCTGAGCTCAAATCTGTGCTTCCTTAGATGCTCCTCACTTTCTCACTTACCCTTCCCGGCCCGACTGCTCGTTTGGCGCCTCCATTGCGGCGCAGAGGGAGTTAACACAAACCCCACATATCCTCGGTCCGTATGTCCTGCTCGTTAGCGAGTTCCGCTTGTGTTCTGTGTAAATGTTGACAGGCGTCAACTGACAGAACAGTAGCCGCTTACATGTTGACAGGCGTCAACTGACAGAACAGTAGCCGCTTACATGTTGACAAGCGTCAACTGACAGAACAGTAGCCGCTTACATGTTGACAGGCGTCAACTGACAGAACAGTAGCCGCTTACATGTTGACAGGCGTCAACTGACAGAACAGTAGCCTCTTACATGTTGACAGGCGTCAACTGACAGAACAGTAGCCTCTTACATGTTGACAGGCGTCAACTGACAGAACAGTAGCCTCTTACATGTTGAAAGGCGTCAACTGACAGAACAGTAGCCTCTTACATGTTGACAGGCGTCAACTAACAGAACAGTAGCCTCTTACATGTTGCATCATTCATCACCATCATGATCCGGTGCACGTCCACTGTTGGACGTGGGCCTCCCACCTACAGCACCACCTCCCGCGGTCACAGACATATAGTTACTTAAGTTAGGTATGGCTATGCTTACGGGTTTTGGGCGGTTTGTGATGTTTCGGAGGTGAGAAGGTAACATATCACTTATAATTATTTATACTGAATGATGTCTACAGTAGTCAGTAGTCGTCATAAATAATCATAACCCTACTGCTCGTTTTCACCCATATACTATAAAAAATATTTGAGTCCGAAAGAAAGCTACAAGTGACTCCGTTAGGTTAGATGATGATAATGAAAAACAGAGTGACAAAATAAAGAGTCTTATGTGATGAACTCTCCCACGAAATTGTGACAGTGGTGTGAAACTGGCCCCTAATGGGGGCTGCACACAACCGGTGGGGCTGCGCTCACTTAGCCATGTGTCCGCTGCTAATTAGCGAACAACCATAACCACCATAACAACTGCCGCAAACGACACGCCCACAATTAAAAAATGTTTGTACGAGCGTGTCGGACCACTACAGCGCAGGGGCATCGACATATTACTCATATAATATAGAAAGAATGTTGATGATATTCGTGTGCGCTGCCAGCCCTGGGCCGTTCCCATGGCTCGGTCGTTTGTCAATAGAGTATAAATGATAAAATTCCCAGAATATACCAAAACATTCGTAAGACATGACTGTTGAGTTTGATTAAGAAATGTTTTACGAATCGGCGAAGGTGACCATTTCGCTTTGATTTCTATATACTGCTATTTAAAAAGTTTTAGCCTACTTGATAACAGCTACTGGAGATCACGTCGTGTATGTAACAGTATTGTCGTATCCCATCAGACTCTGGTCCGTTGTTAGGAATTATAATTTATATTGATCGCCAAATCCTTTAATCTTGAAAGTTATAGCTTATAACATCTTATTTTAATTGTGTTCATAAATAGTTATGAATTCAAGAACATCGTAAGTTGCTAATTTATTGTCTCGTGAAATTATAAACTTCAGCCAAAAATCTTACGACCTCGAATTATTTAGGTTTTTATTTTAGTCATGATAACATTATATAATTGAGGGTATTTTGTGTGTTTGGAGCTACGGCTCCAAGATTGCCGCCTCAGCAATATGCGTAGTAGTGGACGGACGGACGGACGGTTTGATGATGACACGATATAGTAAACAAAAATGTTACGTAGGAATTAACAGACGTGGTCACCCGATATTTTTGGGCCCTAATACATTTTATAAATTCACATCACATATAGTTAAGCTGTATTTTATTTGATGTAAATTTAACATTTAATAAACAGCACCCGTGCCGAACATGACACGTTCTAATGGCGATTGTTTTAGTTATCGAGGTTGTTCCAACTAGCAAACACATATAATCCATTGTAATATAATTACACGTGAAAATATGTGAGGTAACGTTACGCATATGTGATGTTCCTGTTTGACCCGTCCCCGTGAGCGTCGTGTCGTCCCGACTCTCGCAATCCGCATGAAAGGCCATAGCGCTGCCGTCAATTCGCGCACACATCATGTAAGATGACCTCGTTAGTCGCGTCGGCTCGCTTCGGCTGCAATGCAGCAATTGCACCGTCACCTGGCCATACTGCAGTCGTCGGCACACTGTCACACGGCTCGCGCTACCAATTGTTTTGTCGAATAAAAGCTATTTAAACGAACTTGACCATTATTCATGACCTACATGGAACGTTGTTTTAAAAATCGATATCGAACGTAACCTTTACATTAACGTATGGATGGACAATTACCACAACTGGTGGTGAACTAGGAGTGATAGTTGCGGTTCCCCCCCCCCCTCTCACCACCACCGCCATGCGATACGTGTTAACCCCCGGGCGATAAGCGCTCTATAATTATAGCCTCATTTTGGAAATTTATGTGTGCTTAGATTTGTAAACTGGTTGTGGTTCGATGTGAAAAAGTAGACTTTATACGTTCTTTGGATTAAGTATTTTAGCATATTTCTAGAGTTTGAGAGTTTAATAAAGTATTACCTGAGAACATTTGGGGAGGGCCTAAAAACAAGCACACGCGGACAGACAACCCCAAAGTCCGGAAACCATAACCAGGGACCAAACCCGTCCGAAATGTGATTGATGAAATGTGAGGTGCAGGCAAAGTAAACGCTGCCCTTGAAGATCCCCAAGACATCGGAAATGTCGAGGATGACGGCAATCGAAAAGAGAAAAGAATCCTTAGTAACACTATGAATTACACCAGATCCTATTGATATTACAAATGTGAAAGTTTGCATGTGAGCTGGTTATGGTTTGGTGCTACTATTGAACCGTTTTAGGTGAAATTTGGCACAAAACTACTGAACAAACTTGAATGAAATTTATTTAACCTTGGTACACAGTGCGTAATCAGGATAATATTGCTAAAACTATTGAAAAGTTGTAGGTGTTCCCAGCTCGGAGTTGCCAGTACTGTTAGTAATTTGTAATTTAAATCTCCGGGAAATTTTATGCGTTGTTTACTGTTATTTAGGATTTTATTAATAATTTCAATGCATTGTATGGGTCGTAAATTATCCAAGGAATGCGCATTAAATAATGTACTTATAATTTAAGTATTGTATAAATGTAAGTTTGTAATTTTAGAGGAGACCAGGTAGGTTGTTACCTAGTGCCGTTACTAAGTATTTTACATATCGTAAGGGCACATGTATCAAATTCCTTATCACCTCCATATAACTGAGAGGTAAAGTAAATTCGACAATAATTCGAAATAGCAATGTGGGATGTCATTGGATATCGTATGTTTTAAATGATAGTGGTTTAAAGCATTTTGATTGTCAATACTTTGCGAGATATTTGCTACTAAGGTGGTAAAAATCTCTCTCTCCTTTTACTTTTAGGCTACCGGGACCGGATTATTTTTCCAATTGTAAAAATGTTTTGGATTATATTATTCAATAAAAGCGTCCTAATTGATTTGAATAAAATCAATTCGGTAGTTTCAGAGATTGCACTTTCTTGTTTTTTTTTTCGGAGGGACCTGATACTGGTTGGCAGCGCTTGTCCAGCCTCAACAGTTCAACTGTCCAGCGAAGACTTTTATGTCTTCAGGTTTAGGGACTTTTTTTGGTTTGCTACGGAACCCCTCATAGGGTGGATGTAGGTCCCCCACCATGGTTCAAGCCTTGTCGTGGCGGTGGGGCTTACTAGCTTGGGGTGAACCCAGGGGAAGCTAATTGAACCGAGGGGGATCTTTGCACCCCTTTATAAGAAGAGGGGGCTTAAAGATCAGGAGGAAGAGTCGCTCTCGGTACCTCTCTTATAAGAAGAGGGGACCTAAGAGCAACTGGAGGTGGCGCTTTTGCGCACGCGGCAAGGAGCGAGGATGGGAACTTCATCCCATTGCATTGTCCCAAAGTCGGTGGGGTTGTCCAGTGGTGCTGGGTAACCCCATCTGTGGAGGTGGAATTGGTTCCTTAGGGGTTTGACTAGCCGTCGAGGTGCCCTGATGATTGTTGTTCCGGAGTACCTCACCAATGGCGGCACTGACGGCACTCGTAGTGGTTTTTGTGGGTATTCGGCACTATCCTGTGCCGCGAGTCCCACACTCCACTGGACCCCACCCAGGGCCGGTGAAGGCGCGTAAATGCGTTTCTCCGCGTCAACAGAAAAAAGGGTGGATACAGGTCAATCGTTCTTGGCCGGTTTTGTTACACGTAGATGTGTTATTGTGCACGTGACTGGTTTTTATTTTACATATTTCAATATATATTTTAATTGAATAATATAATGAGGCGAGCCCAGAAATGGTAATTGGATATATTCTGTGCTCACTTTAAATTCTACTGCGAGGTAAATCCAATGTACATAAAACGGTGCGCTCTCGTAAAACGATCTCGAGTGTTAACGAGCTGTTATAGTACCTACACGTAAGTACACTTACGATACGCGTAGTTTTACTTTCTTCGACTGACAATGGACGGAAGTGCGCTCCACATGGCAACACCGCGTGACATCTTGCGAAACATCATTTGAATACAGCAACGCGCCGGCGATGGCGGCAGGCAGCTGCGCGGGAGTCTATAGCATGCTCTAAATGTGACGCTGCTGCAACACACCTATAGCAGAAGCTATTATAGAGCTGGTGTGATATTCGTCAAACTTGACGTGAATTGTCTCACAAGAATGACACATTTAGATAGGTATGATGATGACGAAATTACTAGAACATACAAAAAAAAATTGCGAATATTTTGGCACATTATAAAAGCCTTTATCCCCTTTCCTGTCCCGGCAACAATGAAACAACAGAAATTTTCGTAATATATGCATTAGAGCCGAATCCTGTTGAAGAGTGCAGTATGAAGAAATATGAGCCTTTTTTTCTACTTTTTTCTATTTTTTATAGAATTTTTCGTGTCAAACGGCGATCAGTCAATCGAGTGTAGTAGGTGCCAGCTTTAATGCGCTGACGACGCTTACCTCTCTTGCGCAGCTTCCAGAATCATGTTAGTTTTTATGGAGTACAGGATCTTATAAAATTTACAAATTACTGAAAAATTTTGGCTTAATAATTTTTATTTACATCTACAAAAGATATTATTTCGAATTTTATAATTTTTTGAACACCGAGAAAATATTATTTCGTGATCTACAGCCAGCTATTTAGTCACTCTAATGCATTTATTTCATAATGGTGTAAAAATATGAACAAGCCATGTGTGACGTTACGACAAGCGGAGACACGCCAGATGCGCCCGCTGCATAGTGTTGCCAAAGCACGGGGAAGTCTATGGTTTCGACAGCACATGTGCCACATTAGCGGTAGGCCATTGATCCTCTACGTCGCAGATCACGAGCTGCAAGTTTCGAGACTTGATATTTAATAATATTTAGTAGTTTTGACAATAACAGCCAGTTCGTTGGCGGTGTAAATCTCTGTCTTGTGTCTGCAATGAGAGCCGGCTACAATTTATTGCCTCATCCGTATTAGTGAATCTCTGAAATTGCTTTATAAAATTTGGCAAGACATGGGAATAAGAGAAGATAGAATTGTCAATATGTTGTAATTGTTACGAGATTGTAAATGAAACCAGGACATTGTAAATGAAAACTATAACGATAAAAAGAATAAAGCATTAAATAATTAATTCTAGAAGGAAGTAAATAAGGTGTTGATGGATATTGACAACAGCATCAGGCGAGAAAACTACGATAATTATGTTTTCATAAGAGAATTAAAAAAAAATTAATCATTGGGCTTTGTATAATAGATACTCTCGCTTTCAAATTATCGTCGTCAGTCTTGGGTGCCGTTTGGTATGTGAGAGTCTACTGTGGGATGAACGGGAGAAGGAACATAATCATGACATGACATTGTGAAACATCCAAGTGTCACAGGTGACATGACATTGTGAAACATCCAAGTGTCACAGGTGACATGACATTGTTAAACATCCAAGTGTCACAGGTGACATGACATTGTGAAACATCCAAGCGTCACAGGTGTTCGTATTTGAAACAAGCGACTGCAAATGTTTGCTCTGTGATTAGGCGAGCTCATAAATATGTATGCTATGCAAATTATATTTATGCGCCTAATTGAATGGTTTCCATTATAATTAAGACGATCAGATACTATCTCCGTTCTCCTGGGCTACTGATTGCCTCACCAGCCGTTTAATATTCTTTATCGCAGGGCTTCTTAAAAGGTGTACGCGCACCACATTAACTCTTAGTAATTTCGATAGGTGCTTAGCCATTGCATAATATTTTTACTAATTAATTATTATTTTTGTAGCCACCTACTTATATTAAGTATCCATATCATCAGTAATGAAATAGCAATAAACCTCCTACATCTGTAAGGCTCTTTTGTGTCTTTATTTAAAAAATAATAAGTTTGTTCTGTCTAATGCTAAACTTTATAATAATATAATGCTATTTTATTGAGTTATTAGTGGTTCAGAAAGTCTAACAGTGTTTCGTAGAGCAATACGTTAGAGAAACCCTGCTTCATCACGAGTAATATTTGGTCGGTATAATTGGTGCGTAGGTGTCAAGTATTAAAATTCGACGAGACATAGAGGAGAGAATTCGTCATAATCGTGTTATAATATCGTACTGGCAAGTGGCAACACTGATTGCATGTTATGCTAATGTAAAATCATTTTTGTTTATCATATCACTACCTTAAGTTACTGGGTGACGGACTGACTGACAGACAACGCACAGCCAAAGCGACTGTATCTGGAAAGTTGAAGTGTCGTACGAGGTTCCTTTTAAGATGTGAGGGAACCCTAAGAAATGATTTTTAGAAAGCGAACCTCTAAGGCAAAAAGGGGGATGAAGCTTATAACATGGAATTTTACCGCTGGCGCTGCTGGTACTATAATCCATGTGTGTTATTATTTGATGCGAAACACTACTCTTGTGATTACGATGAAATTTCACGTAAATATAAAGTACAATCTGTAATGAAATAAAAATTACTTTTTATCCCGGGAAAATAATTCTCTTGAGATAGATTTTTACGTCGGCGGAACTAGGGGCGAAGGGCTCAGCTGGTTAAATAGCATTTTTTGTTAGCTATAGTCACACCATATACTTCCGTATTCTTAATAAGATTCTGACAAGAACACCAAATCCCGGACACCACTATCTGCCACCTAACTGTTTAACCTCACACTAACACCCTCGCGCACAGCGGCGGACTCTCGTCGCTCTACATCAACGAAGTAGTGTGTGATTGCCGCGGACACGTCGTAGTAAGGCGATAGATAAACGAGGCGCTAACACATTATGCAAAGTGTAAGGTTATTGAATACGTAATCAGCCTTTTATCGGCCCTACGTAATTAAGTGTTGTCAATTAACGTGACAGCTCGCATGAAACTGGTAGGCGGTGAATTACTTTTTGTACGTTAGTAGCATTGCTAGCTAACAACATAGGTTTGCCACTGTTGATATTGTGTATACTATGACAATATCGACTCGTGGTCTATCAGTAATCATGTGTAACGGCAGTTAGTGAGGTACTGCTTTCGAGTCCCGAGATTTTTTCAATGTCTAATGTGAAACGGTTACTTCCCCCGAACTTGCTATACAGGTAGCTTTTATGACCTCTGCGTTCGCTGTCCCTGAGAGGGTGAACAGGGGGTTGAAAGATTGTAATAAAAATGCGCTATTTTAGACGAGGCTTGATACTATTTTTGGCTGTGGCACAAATGAAATATGTAGAAACACCGCCCTGTTTAGCGTTTGTGTAAACTCTCTCTACAGAGAGAGGGTTGCGAACTTCGTACAAAAGCCCGTCATTTTGGGCTACTGTTTGAAATCGAGAATAAACTTAAATAATTATCTTAACAACCCGATAATAAGCCGTACCTGACCGTAACGCGTCAGCCGCCCATTTATCTCCCGTTGGCAGTTGTCGTATAAATGATAACAATTACACTCGTTGTAACTGTTTGACGACTCGTGCTCTATAATTGCTACTGTTTATAGTAGCGCTACTGGTAATTTATAGTAGCGCTACTGGTACTTTTAGAGTTCTGTGCTAATTCGATGTGGTGCTGTTTGCTTAGAAATACCACTTTTTGAACGCTTTCTCCTGCTGACATTCAATGCAGTAGGTACCGGCTTTAAGTAATCTTGGAGACACCAGGTGACCAGTCAAATATTATTACACATCTGTCATACGCAAATGCCTACATACATACATAGCCCTCCTTTGCGTTACGCACTCGCTTAAAAAGTACCATACAAAAGCCAGAGTAGAAGGAAAGTAACACAACGCATCCGCATTACAATTCTGTAGATGTATATGGGCGTCAGTGGGCTTTAGAAGCTTCCGATTACACGTTTGCCCCCGTTTATTATTAAAACAAAGATTCCGGGAAGTGTCCAAGGAGGTTTAAGTACTTTTAATGATTTTGACATGAAATTTATTTTACTTAAACTGATTCTGTAAGTGCTCAATGTGATACGATTGGAGATAATTAACAAATAGTTAAGTAACGAGTACCGTTCCTCTGTCGCTCGAGGAGCAAACTCCTGCTGCGCGTGGGAGCCGACGCGTCCGCCGCGGGGTAACATTCGCAGAATGTTAAGAGAACAGTAAACAGTGACAGTAATGACGCGTGTCCGCCGTCCGATAGATCTGTACAAAGCGTTGTTGTCAACATTATCGCTAGAAAGTTTATTTTGCTGATCATTTCTAAAACTATTTATGGAAATACCATTTGATACTTCATTCATTATAATTATTAAAACAACTTACATACACGTTTTTTTGACCTGAGGGGACAAAATGGCTATCCGAGCCTTTTGGTACCTACCTAAACCTCTTGACATCATTGCATGCATTGCCCTCTTTCACCAGATCCCCTTAATAGGACACCACCCACTATTCGCAAACCGCACGAAACACGTCCAGTGTCCAGTTTCTTGCGGTTTGTGAGTAGCCATCACTTTTGTATCATGTGTGTGCCCCCCCCCC
>JAFELO010000787.1:433719-461977 GCA_017140195.1 Eumaeus atala
AAAACTCTCCCCAAATGTATGTCAGCACATAACTTCATAATGACCTTCATTAGGAATTTGTTAATTATTTTATTTTTGCATTCGCTATGGCATGGCCAAGATTTATATGTAGACATGCGTTTGAAATCTTGTACGGCCACCCTAAGGCCTACATCTGCACCTAGGTCAACAGCACACACCCCACCCCCAGTACCCACCACAAAGCAGACACCCCGGGACCCCGCAGAGCCTAAGGAGCCCTGCCGGAAAGTCGCTCCTGGATCATCACTGGCGAACTCATGGAGATAATCGCTGAGATCGTCAACGAGGAACTCAGGGAAGTGATTAGGGACGAGCTGACTCATCTGCTCAGAGACCCCAGAATATGGCCGCACACTGCCACATCGCAGTCAATCTTAACACCTTAACACCGCACACATCCAGCCAGAAGGGAACAGGTGATGGATCGCAAGCAATTGCGAATCATCTACTGGAACCCCAGAGGCATCCGAGCAAAATCAAGGACCTAAGACAGCTGGCCCAGGAGTACGACAGCCACGTCATACTGTTGGGAGAGACATGGCTGGGGCCTGGGCAGTACCTCAAGATGGCGGACTATACCGTATATTGCAGAGACGTGGTGTCGCCGAGTGGCAGGGCGTACAGAGGTACGGCAGTGCTCGTTCAGCGGGACATCATCCATGTCGACTTGGATCTCTGCCGCTTCTCCGACATGAACACAACCGGAGTAGTTGTGCAAGTGACGGGAGAGTAGCTGAAAACCTGCGTGGCATACACTGTTTCGACCTCACCGGCGTCCATCGCGTACTGGGTGACGGGGGCCAGGTGCTGGTTGCTGGTGACTTGAACTCCAAGCACACCGCTTGGGGATCGACCACCATCAACCGCACCAGCACCAGACCGCAGACACGGTGCAGGGCCCCCCTGCCCAACCCACGTTCCAATGGATTACCGGCGGAACCCGGACGTGTTGGATATCGTCATCCACAACAACCTCCACTTCATACTGGACGTGGAGGTGATGTATGACTTGGACACGCAGCACCCAACCAGTCCTAATTACGTTACATTCGCGGCGGTCGAAATTGAGCGGGAACGGACCAGGCAGAGGGTGGACTGGCAGGTCTTCAGATACCGTATGGCCGAATTCACTATCAACGGGCAGCTCGAAACCGCAGAAGAGATGGAAGCTGCGGCCTGTAGTCTCACGGACAAAATCCGGGAGGCATAGGCCGTGGCGACCACCACCACACCGGTCAAAGCGCACCGTCGGAGTGACCTCCCTTCCGACCTCCTGTCTGCTCTGATTAGGAAAAGGTAGTTGAGTTGGCTCTGGGCCTGGACCAGCTGTCCGCTGATAAAGGCCAGCCTCAATTGACTTGCTGAGGACGTCTCTGCAATAGCGAAGGACTGACGGGGGGCCAGCTGGGAGCGAACCATCGCTCAAGCTGGCGCTGACGACACATCCCTCAATGCCCTGACTAACAGACGACTCACCAGGTCGAAGACCATGAACACTTACCGACTCAAATGGCGAACGCCACCACAACGCCCAGACACGAGCAGACATGCACGCCAACCACCTACAATCACAATTCACAACACACCCAGCAGCACCAGTCGCCGCCGAGCACCACGAGTACGTAGAATGACGCGTCCGAGAGGTACGTTCGAGCTCGCCTCCGCCGCTGGGCGGGGGGGACTTTATCTCCCCCGCCGAGCTAAGGAAGGTCGCCCTTTGCCGCTTTAGGCTCAAAGCACCAGGACCCGACAACATCCCTCCCACAGCACTGGTGATGATGTCGTGGCGCACAGCCGTGGCTCTCACCAGGATAGCTAACGGCCTTCTGCACACGTCCCACTTTCCGGATATCTGAAATGAAGGGAGAATCGTCGTCCTCCCAGAGCCGGGTAAGTCTCGGAACCTATCCGGAAGCTACCGGCAGATCACGCTACTGTTGCATGTGGCCAAGTTGTTCGAGTGGCTATTACTCCCGAGATTGAAGCTGTACGTCCCAATAAGGGACGAGCACACTGCAGCTGGCGCGGATGCTCCATCACTTGGCCACGGAGATGAACAGGGGGAGACACTCGGTTGGAGTCTTTCTCGACATGGAGAAGGCTTTCGACCGGGTGTGGCACCCGGGCCTCCTGATCAAGTTGGTGGACGCCGGCGTTCCGCTAGCTCTCGTGCGACTAGTGGCGTCGTTGTCGGAAGGGAGAACCTTCCGCGTAGCGGTGGTGGGGTGACATTCCTCCCTGCGGGATATACGTGCTGGAGTGCCGCAGGGCAGTTGCCTGTCCCTCTCGCGGCCTATACCAACGACGAGGCTCAACAACCCAATGGGAAAAGGTGAAACGGATGTCTTTCTCGCGCTCTACCCTGACGACAGTGCTTACATCTCCTCGTCACGAAAGCCGGAGATAGCAGCTGGGTGAATGCAGCGGCTGCTGGATTGACTGCCGGAGTGGCTCGACAAGTGGAGATTGTCTGTCAAATGAAGTTAAGTGGCCAGGACTTGGCTTGAAGGTCCCCGGTTGTGTACTTCGGGTGCAGTCCGCTGCGGATGGGCTAGCGGTTAACTAGGCGAGGGCAGCCCGCGCCTTACTACGACCATCAGAGCTTCCACTACGCACGAAACTGGGGATATACAAGACCTTCATCCGATCGCGACTCACATACGCTGCCCCGGCATGGTATGCGCTCACCTCCCCGAGCCAGAGGAAGCGCCTCCAACTTCTGCAAAGTATGAGTAATCACGGCAGCCGGCCGCTACGTCCGGAATGACATGATCGCGCCAGACCTGCGGGTCGAGTCTGTCAGTGAGTTTGTGGCCCGATTGTCTCGAGGCATGTTCAGTGCCGCGGATAGTGGACCGCACGCTCACCTGAGGGACCTGGTCCCGCTACAGGCGCGAACATCCTACGGGCGGCCGTACTCGCGTGAACTCGTATCCCGTGTTCCACCAAGCGGAGAAGGGTCCTCGGCCCCGACAATCAGGACGAGGATCATTCACTCACATTCATAACCCACACCACAATTGGTCATCATCACACCACACTACCACACCTGCAGGCCAGTAGGCCGCGGTCGAAATCCCAACTTCAGGCCATACGGCCTTAGCACTTAGGTGCGTAACAACCCACCACCATCAGTAAGTTGCCCCATCACCGAGGGGCTGCCCCTCGCGAACAGACCCGGGTCATGAGGTTCGCCTCGAGACCCGCAATCCTCGCAGGCTCCACCAGGCCAGTGAAGAAGACCCACGGACTTGTACGTAAAAAATAAAAATGAATTTGAAAAACACAATATTGCACAATAAGCCGGTGGGTACCACAGGACACCGGCCTCCTCTTTTCCTATAAAATGACTAACGAACCATAGGATTTGGGGACGTCATATGAACAATTGCCATGTCGATTTGAATAGAAAATAAAAAGGCGTGCAAAATATGTACTAGAAACCCCGTTACTTCACTCTACAATGTTGACATTTTTAATCCAATTTTTGACGACTAACGTACTCATTATTTATTTAGAATATATATTACTGCGTTAGTCCTTGGCCTCACCATGGCGAAATCAGCTTTACGAGATTTTTGAAGTTATACTTTTATAGGGCTCGTTATTTTTTTCAAAAATTTTACGCATTATGGGTTAAAACAAAACATTCAATGTATAGAATACCTTTTTTTATTGTTAGTGCCGATTTTTCTACAAACGTTGAATATGGCAAATGATGTATTTTTTTTAAGTATTTATATTTTGTTACGCCAAAGAAGTAATACTTCTGACGCGTGTATAAAAATACACATACACTTGTTTTTTTATTACACTTCTCCGACTAAAGAGACGTGAAATGTATGATACCTACCTGATTAGGCCTCCTAGGTAGCTAATCAGGTATTACTACTAATATGAACTCGATCTAGTGACACAGTGTTTAAGCCCACGCGAACTCGCGGGAAACCGCTAGTGCAATACGAACTATTCGAAAGTTGATATAAATAGTCGTGCATTAAATATCATAAACTACGTGTTATTTAAAACACCCGTTTAAGTACCGTCAGCAGCACTAACAGATGCGTACTTCTAATCATCTAATTTATAAAGAAAAAAACAAAACAGTACCAACAGGAGATACGAACATGACAACGTATAACAACTCGACAAATTTACATTTACACACATTTCGTATCAGATGAACTAAAATATAAGTTTTTTTTTTATATATGAGAGTGTATTTCTATAGATGACCGAATATCGGCATTTTGCCTATACTTTAGTTGTACTATATGACCTGTTAGGTTTCCTTCACAGACGTACGGAAAGACAGACGTCTTTCCGTACGTCTGTGAAGGAAACCTAACAGGTGACGTGACATAGTGATACTGTATGGGTTCTATTTCAATTCTTGAGGAACGGAACCATTTTAAGCAAATTGTGTATGTTTGGAATCTGAATGTTCAGGGACTTTTTATATAATAGATGAGCCAAGGAAACCACAGGCACCGCGACGGCGTAGCTTTCATTCCACTACCTCTTACAGAGTTTTGACGCTGACCATACACAGTCATGGAATACCAATAAAATGTAGTCTGCGAGCCCGCAGCTCGGCGCAGCTGTCACAGAGATAGCTCTCGTTAGAGATAACTATATAATGAGAACCAGGGGTTTATGATCATTGTTGTATTGCAGCAGGATCGGGCGTGCGCGACAAGATAATAACTCTTGATGATGTAAGCTAATATTTTTATTTTATTATTATGATTATTGCTTTTATTGCTGGCAATAAACACAAAATTAAATACTGTTTGCTTTTCTTGGAAAATTTGTAACTCTCGATGTCATTTCACCATCTATAAACATATATCTTATTTTAACCAAATCAAAGTTTTAAGTTCAAATAAAGAGGTTAGAGGTTGAGGCTTACAATTGTCTGTCGTCAATAGTAGGCTGCCGATTTACAAAATACTTTTTTGTTTGAAAGTCATGGCTAAGGAATAGTTGTAGTATCACATTACTGAACTGATGACGGAAGGTACAGCTCCTGACCGGTTAGGAATTTAAGATTTCATTCTTTGTATATTACCTTTGATTCATTACCAATGATTTATTTAGACGTTTATTGGTATCTATCAAACATTAATAAAATTTTATGTTTAAAGAAAGTATGCTGACCAGATAAAAATGAACTGAATATTTTTAACATTTCATATACCAAAGTAATTTTGAAAAATGACGTGCCTGGAGTGGGATACAACAGCACGAGTATGTTCTGTGGCATGTGACATGGCGAGAGCAGAAGATTTTGTGTTTGTCTTGGCACCGACTTCAAGCAGATGTCCTTCAAATTAGAATTTAATTTTTCACAATTACATTTAACGTATTGATGTCTTAAGTTTACGCGAATGTTAGACATTACAATAAAACTACTTTTACGGATTAAATCGCGGTCCGGACCATGGTTGCTGTAAGGCTTCTGAAACGTCGGGCTACATAAATAATTTATAAACCGCTATAAAATCCGTGAAAGTAGTTTTATTGTAATACATTTAACATTGTATGTTCAACTTAGTTCACTTTGAGCTCTTCAGCGTGGTGATGTGGTAGTATTCCTCCTCTCTGTTATCTTTTTCCCCCAATTTGTTTCCCTGTCCCATTAACATGTGACCTGTGCAGCCTCATTTCAACTCTTTTATTTTCTTCTAGGTATCGTCTACTTTTGTTTCAGACCGTATGTCCTCCGTTAGTGTTGATTATAATAATATTATTAAGTGAATAAAAACATAATTAATTCTTCGACGCGAGTCAGTGCGTGTACACGCGTGTGTGCGTGTAAATGAGATATCTATATTGTGCTATGGCTATTTTATTTGAGCTCTTGCAGCGCCCCACGATTTCAGCGGTGTGAAGTGCTCAAATTACATATTATAAACTTCACACCCCCCTCACCCCCTATTCCATCCCCTTACGGTGGTTTACATTTCTAAAAATCTTTCTTAGTGCTGACATAAATCATAAAGGGAACCGCTGCACCAAATTTCTATAGGTGCGGTAGCTTGCGTTATCTGTCAGTCAGACAATCACTTTTACACATTGTACTTATTTAGTTCGATCAATTTTCAAATCAACTTACATTGGTACTTTTGACCTATACTTGTACGGTATAATTATTATAAGATTAAAGCCCTACGAACACCGAAACTCATCAATCACTGGACCTTAATAAATTGTCGTCGGTTTAACACTTTCCTCCAATAAAACATCTGCGAAGTAATCGATGAACTGGCGCACCGCACCAATATCGTATCGAACCGAGTGAAATGCAAATTCAATCGAATGAGTTAATGTTAAGTAACAGGCCCGTCGCCCGCCGGGGGAAGTCCCCCTGCTACATCATGTGTTCCTCATATTACCTACTGCACTGGCTATTTTTTCACCTTGACGTAGGGCTGACAGATTTCGGGCGTTGCTGAACCTACACACAATTTTGTTTTCATGTACCTATAAGCGCTCAATCGTAAGTTCAGTGCCGTTTCGTGAATAGTGACTATTTTGCGAAGAGGGAACACCCTCTATCACACGTTCAACGGGACAAGGGAAACTAACGAGCCGTTCGTATGTGTATGTCTGTATCCGCATAGCTGTCACGTGGGCGAGCTGCCCCCGTCCACGTCCCCGAGCCTGTCCCTCGCTAACTCCAATACATCTGCTTCTGTTGTCGAGCCTACAACCCGCACGAATAGCGACAGCGCACACTCACTCTGACGCAGTCTTATGTGATGGAGCGTAACTTCCTCGGACCTGCAGTCCTAATTTGGCCTCAGTGCAGCATGACACTACCTTTTGTAGAATGAGGACCGTTCTGAAGTTTTCAATAGTATAATAGTTTAATAATTAGACCAAAGTGTGTCCTGCGGCCCTCCTCGAGCGGACACATGTACAGACAGCTCTGTGTAACTGTGTAGAGTTAACAGCACTGTAGCATGACAGCGGCATGGTCATATAAGGAAATGGGCACATAATTTGTACTCGAATAACTTTCGTAAACCCGACTGTACACGCTCGAATATTTCGTGAATGCGCTATGAAGACTGAACACTTATACGTTTATTGTTTTTGAGCAATTATTTATTAGCCATTCTGGGCCCAACCCACCACTACGTGGAGCGAAACGTAAGAGATAATAATAATATATGTGGACTTCTCGCACCACGTAGGCCTGTTCCCGGGCTGAGCACCGTAAGGACTTGTGTCTCAGGTACCATACAATGTACGTTAGAAATTTCATAAATTTTGTATCTTTAAGTTCTTTACTATAGAAAAACACTTATTACATAGATCATTCAACATTCAAACATCCATGACCTGGTCGGGAGCCCGGCCGGCGACCTCTGCTGTGACGTGTATGTACTCGTGAGTTTGAGGAATTGCTCTAAATTTGTTTCTGAGTGCTCGTTTGCCTCCTTATACGTAAAAGAAATATTTATGCATTTGATGTATGCACACGGTTACTATCTATACATTTGATATATGCACACGGTTACTATCTATACATTTGATATATGCACACGGTTACTATCTATATATTTGATATATGCACACGGTTACTATCTATATATTTTTTCATATAATGTAGGAAAAGGTATTGAGTATCGCACACTAATGATTATTCATGACTAGTCCATAATTCAAAGAAAGGCAACGGAACACAGCTAGTACATACATGCACATAATATTACCATTCGGTTCGTGAAAAACATTTAAACTTAATTAAAGCGAGTATTAATTATACGAATTGTAAATATTACGCTTTTGTAAGCTCTCAGTTGCCGCTTCAATAAAAAAGCACAACATTTGTGAGCTCATAAGATTACTCGATGAGCTCGAAGCTCGATCGGTTGCATTATTATCTGTGCACATTTTCAAATATACTTACACCGCCTCACGGATTCACCTGCAGAAGTTTTGATTCCGTGCAAATACCGAGATCAAATGTTGAAATACACATATGTATAGGTTTATTTACCCTCGACTGTAAGGTAAATCGAGCGTGACAGTTTATGAAAGTCGACAACCAGTCGTTTGCACTTATTTAGTACGAATCCAAATGCAAAACATATAAGTTTGTATAAGACAGACAGATAAACTGTGACAAACTAGAAATGTTCAAGTTAGCTGTTCTTTCCCTCACGATGCAATGTAGCATTGTCTTAATGTAGCATTGTCTTAATTGGTTTCTCAACGGATCTGTTAGTATATCGTGACACGACAAGACAGGGGTCCCCCAGGGACAACTAAGTGATCCTACCTAAGTATGAATGTTCCGCTTTATTCTTTTGAGACACAGAACCATAACATCACCCAGGCCATAGAGCTTAAACAAATTTATTTGATGTATGAATAAAAATGTTACTTTAGGCATTATATTCTGATGTTCTCACATCTGCAGTGGCCAGAACACTACTTCTCATATTTTACTACGGGTTATTTTAGTAAAACCCATGAGCTAAAAAACGGGCTTGGCCCAGCGCTCTTTTCCACCGCTGCTACGACAATCAATGAGCTGTAAACACCATTCAATTATCATCAATATCGGCATCAGAATCACATCTGTGAGTTGCATCTAACGACACCTCTCACGCTTAACATCCACCAAGCGGGAAAGGACAAGGTACGGCATTAGCATTACAAACTCTCTCATACGCAAACATACGCCTCGCACACACACACCTACGCCTCACATACACACACACACATGCTATCTCTATTGTATAGGTGAGTAGGAAGTAGATACCAATAAACATCCGCATAACGAGACAGGTCATATAAATGCGCTACCTCTCATGCACCCCATCCTCCTCAATTGGCCACCATATTTGAATAATTAATACTTTACAGTGTATACAAGTGTTAACCCCAGTGGCCACTGGTATTATCTATACCCAATCATATCGAGCGATCGTCTGTTTCCATTAAAAAATGAAGGAATAATTGCACTTCGACACATTTCGATGCCGCATTGCGCTTGGTACCGCTGCAAGGACAGCGGTAAAGTAGTAACAGTGAGCAGGCGACAGGCGACAGGCTACAGGCGACAGGCGACAGGCGACATTCACGAACAGCCTTATCAAGAGCTAGAATAAAATACATTACATTTTAAATTGCCTCATTACGGCAAACGTGCAGACGGTTCCTTTTGCAGACCACCCTCAACAACCAAACGTTATGCAGATGCGTCGACAACCTTCAAATCGCCTCCCAATGGCGTTTAATGTCGATAGTATATATCATATTAGCAAGAGGTAGCTACCCTCTATCGTGGCGGCTCCGCTCGTAAAAAATCTCTAACAATTTCGCTGATAGTTAATAAAACGTCCACACAAATATTCACCAATAATTAATTGTACCAAGAACAAAGTATTTCCGTAACAAACGTACTTATGAGCTCACCATATCAATATTTTATTGATTTATTTCAATTACGCTAAGAATAGCTTACCGGAACTAAGTATTTCGAACACCCTAAATTCCATATAAGTAATGCAATCAATTTTAGAATGTCATTCATAACATTATTTTCGTCGGCTTCTAACAACAACAACAACAACACAGATCCACACAGGCAACCAAATGGGGTAGGCAGAGCGGACGTTGTGCCACACATCACGATCCTTACATACACGCCATGCCTCTGCCACATTCATTACTCTTAATTCATACGTGTGGCAGAATGCAGGTACCGAGGAAGACCAAACCTGACATACCATGTTCAGATTGATTGGGTACTGCCCGAAGACGGTGTCAAGAGCCTAGCGCGCAGGTCGCGAATAGTCACGGCATGTATATGGGTTTTTAATCATTTTTAATATTCCACTATCGTGTTTATTTAATCAAGAGCGAAATGTTTGTATAAAATATTATATATTTAATGAATAATAAACTCTATATTTATTTGCTTAATCATAACTACTCTTATTCTTAGCTATGTTATGGTCTGAGATAGTAGCAAAGCAGGCACCGTTAATACACGTTACCCAATTTTCCAAAAATCTAAGATTGAATGTGTTCAATGTAATTTATCACAAGAAATGTCGTGGGAAATTTATGGATCTTAACCTATTAAAATATACGGGACCACTTTAGGGGTCTTTTTTTAAATTCTTATTAGCAGACTTGTGGAATGGTAGGCATTCCACTGGATCACCAGTACTCATGCTAAACTTCGGCTTGATTGGACCAATACTATCGAATATCGAATATAGTCAGTGGTTGCGTGAGACAGGCACTAACTCTGTACTTGATATTAACATAAACAAGGACTATGTGCACAGGGGGAGCACGTGCCGCTTCTAGGCCGTGTTCTTTACATGCGCTGCTGAGAATGGGGAAACAGTTTTTGGTGCCTGTCCATAGCACTTTTATATTTGTGGGCATCTCACGAGGTACTACTCACCGTCTGCTTAACCAATATGTAGAATGCTGATATTTATGGGCGCCGGTATGATTACACTGCCTCATCATACTCTATACAGAAGTTATATCACCTAAAGGTGAGTCCACCTATCGGATCTGTTTGTCTTTCACGAAGAGATGGCGCTGCAGCACCGTGAGCTGGCTGTACATCGCAGAGCTGCGTCAGCTCGGCGCACGGCTAATCGATCTGCGACCGACCGCACCGTCGATCGAGACGAGTTCGATCAATCATCAGCCGCGCTACATAATTAATACTTCGCCGCTCGAATCACCACCCCACGGCAATTTGTCTGCTTCGTCGTGAATAGGCGCCCTTATCAGTCCATCAGGTTGGGGTACGGAATAATCAATATCTCTGCTGCCCCACCTTACCACGCATGCGTGGTGCACTGGTGGTGGTGGTATTACACCATTGGAGAAACCCACGGCTGGTACCCACGTACCATTCTTTCGCAACCACTCGAGCAGACAGCACTCTTACGATGGCGAGGATTACCATCATGGTTTTGAAACCACCATGTAAGTTACCACCATATTCACCATTAATAATCCAATCAAATAACTACAATTATATGTCTGTACGTTTATGTGTACAAATTACGTAACTAAACTTCAGTATCGATCTTGTTAAATGTAACTGGTACGTTCAGTATTCAAAAATGTAAACTTGCGTTTATTTGTCAGGATAATTATAATATATTATAATGATAAACACTTAAAATTGTATTATGATGATAAATACTTAAAATGATAATAAAATATTAAATCATATTACGGTACTTGGAATAACCATTTTAATGAAGTGCCTACTTTTTTGGTGTCGCGGCTAATTGGTTTTGCGCATTGGCAGTGGTCCAGTACGGTATGAGACGAGAACCTGCTAACGTCCTTGTATAATTTATAAGGCAAGAATTAAACTCCCGTCTTTAAACATTGTGTAAATATTTAATCCATCTCTGATAAAACTTGATCGAATAAAATTACAGGAGCATAGATCGAAATATATTTATTTCGATCTATGCTCCTATAATTTTATTAAACAAAATAAAATTTTGAAAATCGATTGATCAACTCAATAAAGAATTATTTCTTTTTTATAAACTTGCCATTTAAATTGACTAAATTATCCTTTTGTTTCAACAGGACGCGGGCTGCTCGGTAAGATGCTCAGAGACGCTTCGCTTGAACATATTTGTATGCCCGTGTATACTCTGTACGCAGTAGCCATAAACACGCTTTTCTTGTTTTTCCTCACGTATCCGTTTTAGTACAGCACGGTTGGGTGCTGGGTCGTGTGCCCGCTCGGGGGTGGTGGCGCGGTCCTGCTTCATATTACCCTTTGAATTGACACAAAGTGCAGTCCACGTCAATGTGGCGGGAGGGATATTTCCGCAGTCGTGCAGCCACATTTAGATGCCATGCAGCACTTGAGTAAATGCGAAACTTTTGTAATGTGTGTACTCTGCGTGTTGTAGCTATAGAAAATATTACAAGTGATCACCTGGCGTGTAATGCGACATGTCCAAGTGCGACATCTGATGAGAGTGTTACACAGTAATAATACCTTGTGTAATTGCTACATTGCAGCGGAACCATGCCCTAAGATGTGATGAATAAAAATTTCGTGCGGTTTATGCGCCACTGGTGACTCATTGGGGAACGGGGTGAAGGAGGGAGGTGCTGCATCTGTATAACCTTGAGGCTATAATTGGACGTCGGTAATACATAATATGGCGCTAATTGGGAAAAAAACACATTATGTGCACTGGATGAACAAAGACCGGTCAAGCGTAACGCTTTACCGCGCTCGCGTTGCTATCGTCTCTTGCGTACCATTCTCTGTAGAGGATCATTTTCGCTGGAGTAAACTCCATTTGCTGTCGGGACTGACGCACAGATTTTTCATTTTATTTACACTGTACAATTTAGTTAACGTTTCTTTGTCTTCTCGAAAAATACTTTCAAAATATTCTAACGTCCCCGTTAATTAATATAAAAGCAATTTTTGAATTTCCACAGAGTTTAGAGCTCACATTTAATTTAGCCCCACCTTTGTGTAGACCGCGGCCCCCGGGGCTCGGTATTGACTCAATTAGTTATAGCGGCTCCACTTTGTAGCTTTTGTCGTTTATTACTTGAGCATGAATATAATTTAGTAAGAGGTTGTGCCATTGCAGCATTGCAGTTAATGCCAGGTTGCGCGACTGTAGAGGTACCTCTTGTTGACATGACACTTGAGTGACTTGATGAAGGTCGCATTTCATGTGGCTCATGAGAGTTCGGATGGTCTTTTAGGGACTAC
This sequence comes from Eumaeus atala, assembly GCA_017140195.1. Lineage (NCBI taxonomy): Eukaryota > Metazoa > Arthropoda > Insecta > Lepidoptera > Lycaenidae > Eumaeus > Eumaeus atala. The sequence goes on from JAFELO010000787.1 coordinate 446,501, forward strand.
TAGGGTGGTCTACGTATTTGCCCAACGTATGGTTGTGTGAATATTTGTGGTCGTTGACAGACACTTACTGAAATACTCCGACTGCACGTTTGGTACACGTATATTCTTCTAATATATAATGATACAACTGATAATCAGTAAATTTATATTTATTTCAATTACACACTTCGGGGTGAGATTTGCTGCCAATGTATATTTGCTGCCAACTTGTGTATTTGCTGACAGCTTATGTAGTTCAGATTTGAGATGACTTACAATGTTAACTTCAAAAGCTTATTTTTATCTCAACGCCTATGTCACAACCTCTGGAGTTTTGTACTCTTGTGGGCGCTGTCATATTTTTTCATGAAGTTTGTAGGAATATTCATTAGCCCCTGTTCAATGTTAAAAACATCCGGCTAAGTTACTTAACGGAACCTTATTCGCTCTTTCGTTACCAGTGCCATGTCTATAGAGCTTCGCTAACCACGCAGGGACTATTACAGTACAGACATTGGTAAGTGCGCAGACGCAAGTGCACTGTCAATTATATTCCCTCATCTCCCAAGAGAAATTAGGCGCAGGACTGTCGACAGACGGCATACCGTGCCCTTTACTTCGTGATATAAACAGCGGTATAACTAATTTAGTACAACACTACAGGATTTGAACCTACGACCGCGGTGTGTTTAGTTTAGTTTTAGGTCGCGTAGGCGGACGCGTGCTTCGGATTTACGTCTTTACTAATTTATAGCTAATTTGTTACTATTTAGAGATTTATAGTTTAGACATTTAAGTTTCTCGGAAGATCGTAAATATTTATAAATAAAACATTAAATAAATGAATATATTGTATGTACTGTACAATATGTGGATCCACTAAAACATTTCGTAAAACCTCACGCAACGTTGATGTTCATGTGTGTAAAATAATTATTAATTAAGACATAGAAGAGAACTAAAATACTGAAAATTATATAATTTTTTTCAAAGTATGATTTTGTAATTCTCTCTCAAAGAATGTATTCTGCCACCGATGGTCATCATTCTTGATAAGAACCGGCAGGTATAAAATTGTGTGAAACAATCGAGCATAACGCTTTATCGCGCCTTAGTCGCTTACATCGCTCCTCCTTTCGTTTCTAAATCAAGTTAGTTCATAAGGATTAAACTCCAGTCGCGTGTCGGCGCCGACACACAGTGTTTGTCGGTGTCTATGCAGCCTCTCTACTTGAGGAAGTCCGCGCTACACTTATACCAGCATCTGATTGAACTTACTTCCCTTACAATAAACTGCTATCGGAGTTTACGGCGTTCAGCAATGAATTGAATACACAATAACAGATTTGATAAAACGCAAATCATCATTAAAAACATCGATTTCTGCCAAAGTTGACGTGCGTGACTGTTAATATTAAAAACCATTGAGATTTGAACAGAGAAGAGGGCGGGCAGAGTCATGTCACCCTCAGCTGGTGACGAAGTACACAGCGTGACACGCTTTGGTGATAACATTTACCACAGTTGAAAGATCCACTGAGCGCTGCTAGCTTCAATTGACATTTTAATAAATTCAAATCTGGTTTCACAGTGTTTGTGGTCGTACTCCTAAAGCGTCTGCACCTATTTTCATGAAAATTTGCGTGTGAATGCGGTAAATTACATTTCACGCCGTTATTATTAGAATTTAAGTAATACAACCATTTTGTTGACATTGTTTTGTATTTTTATTATTTGGCATAAATAACTGCAAAACATTTGCCTGGTAAACTAATTTATTCAAAACATTCTAAGCAACAGAAAATGAAATACATAAAAAGTGACTTTGTGTAAATGTATGCGCGTACGTAATTTACTGCAGCTGACCTTAAAAAAACATTAATGTGTATAAACCACCCCTTACAGTACTTTGACGGTTAATGCTAATGACAGTTGAGCTCAACTGGACTCATTTCAATAATTAAAGTATTTAAATTTGATTATATAATTTCGATTTGCGATTTCTATTATGATAATTAAGTTTTAAAATTAACGGCCAAAGCCAGTGAGGATAAGGTTCCAGTTCGGGTTCCTATAGTGGCGCATTTTCTACAACACCACGAAGGTATATCTTAGGTATCCAAGCACATTGGGAGCCTGCTAATTAGGCAGTCCACGTTAGACCCATTAGTAATACGAAACGTAACACGCACCTCGCATCCGTCATCTTCCACCTACGGGAAAGCCGAAGATTAGGCCCCATAGGCACCTCATTATCACTTAGCAGTTAATGGGACTGGACGGGGCGTACATGAAACACTGATACAATAGGAGCCTTGTTTTAGGCCATGTGGCAGACCTCTGATGTCAAGAGGAGAGAATACCTAGTAGGACAGTTCTGGCAAACCGGTAAAAATAGGAAAAAGTGCTCAAAAGTGTCCCACATATGTGTTGTAGACGCGATCAAGTTGACATTTTTTCTATCAAAATGTTAGGAACTTCCTGCCGAGTCGCACAAAGATAAGATGGCGTGACACCGCACTGTTGTGGAATGAACACTTTTAGTAATGGTAATCGACGAGACGTATCGACTAATTAGTAATTTATGGTGTAAAGGACGCCCTAAAGCTTTATCTTAGCATGTCTTACAAAAGACAACAGCCCTCAAGGCGTGTTGATTGCATTAATTATAGTCATAAAAAGGTGCAATATATTCGCTAATTTGTATAATTAAGTTTTATCGATCGTTAATATTTTCTTGACGTCCTGCAATGACAATATAATATGTCACACTAAAGTAAGAAAATGAACACCGTCTTCATAATAGGAGTTGTTTTATCGGAACATTATAATTTTCTTTGCATGTCTTACAAAGTAACCCTATTAGGTTCACCAATTTTATAACAAATTTCATATTAGCCTGTCATTCAAATACTTTAGGACTGTAATTGCGTCTTTATTACAGTCTTAAAAACGTATAATTTAGTTTCATAGATGAGTTAAAATTCTCTTGACATGTCCTACAAAGACAATGAAGTATGTTACCCTACAGTCACAAAATGGACACCGCTTTAATAACAGTGGTAACAGGCGACAAGGTGTATATTTCTAAATCCGAGTAACGTCAACGGCGCATGATATATGACCACGGGTGATGTTTAAATTGTGTTCCCGGGTCATTATTACACTCAACTATAATGTGATAGAGTCTACTTTATCTGGGATAATAAATCGTGAGTTGAAGCATTTAAATTTAATTGAAGTATTCAAATATGACAGTTTAATTGAGCTAGTTGTGGAGTTCAGTAGAGGGTTATTTTTATAATTAATTGAAATGCGAGATCATGGATTTCACTTCAAATCTAAAATTTCATCGGCGGCCGGTTTGCATGCAGCCCTCACACGGCACAATGTTGTTATAGACGTACGTTTTTTTTCTCTGTCACAGGTCGTCATGCAAAATGTAGCAAAAATGTCTGATACTTTTGCCGCTTAAAAGTTATTTTTTTTTCGTTCCCTGCGATTTTATCGAGGTATCACTATTTCACGAGTCCTCTAATTTTTCCTAGGAAATATTAATTACATTAGTTATAGACTACATACAGTCCAAATTGGAGCCAAATGTGTACAATATTCTTGCGTATATATAATAAGTGACATACATGATACAAACTTTCCCATTGGTAATATGAGCTTGTGAAACGCACACCGAGTCGCCGGCGCCCACTAGTCGTGTACAAGTATTGTACAATGTAAAAGCAAATTAATCTGAGCGTAAATATTAGTTAAACTATATCGTGTAGATTGTTATCGATCGGTTTACAAATTAAAAGTTTCCACACATGCCTACACCGAGCGGCCGTGACACGGTTTAGTTATAGAAAAATAGACTACCAAAACATAATAAAATATATATAGAGCAGAGTTATGCTTATGGAAGTATCAAATAGAAGGTAGTTGAAGAAAAACATATAGAGACGTAGGTTTTAAGTATTCAGAAATAAATTCTATTATATTCTAGTAAAAATATTATTAATCTGTGAGGAGCTAACCCCCAAACTGGATCTTTGCTTGTTTTTAATTACCGATCTCATATGGAAAATTATTTGTAGAACAAATAATATATATTTTCTACTGGATATATTTTGACACCGAACGCTGGTATCGTTGATGTCTAATATATGTGTCGTGTCGCTCCACATACTCTTCTCTCTTAGTTATATATAAGGATAATGTATTTATTACTACGACTACGAGTAGGAGCTGTAAAGCTTCTGTAACATCGGGCTATACAAATAATTAAGTAAACTGCGACATATCCGTTGGTCATACAAAATCAAAAGTCCGTAGTAAGTGAACTAATTCCAGTGTGGAGCCCGCGCGGTCGGCGAGTGAGGTGAGCAGTCACGTTTCATGCGACTTGCTTAAATGTTCTCATCATTTACATTTCAATAGCCATGCAGATGGGTGTCGGTAGTCACCACGTAGCTTTGGCACTCCCCCATCCCCATCCCATATTATATAAAACCTATATTATACACATATGCAACTTATAAAAATAATGTTATTTTACTACACTGAAAAGCCTCAATGAAGTAACTATCTAGTAGTTCTCACATTAAATAAGAACCGTGACATATTGCGGTGAAGGGAATCGATTTTGTACTAACCGATATTTCAATCTCAAAATAATCGTTTAATTGGCACCGGTCGAAGCGTATCAATTTCAATTCGGATCATCTGTCTGTTACAGTTGACCTACACAGAGACACAGAGCGAGTAAAGCCTATTGGAGGTTCAACAATTAATGTAAAGAAACTATTTAAAGTAGCTTTTCACAAATGTAATACTATTCTGATGACATGCCCATGGACAGTCCCATGATTTTTACGCAGATACGTTGCCCTTCTATCACCCCTCTCCCAATGGGACACCGGCTACTCACAGACCGCACGAAACGTGACAGCCACGCTCTCACTTTACGCGCGTTTTCAAGTGAGTGAGAGGTACTTCCCCAGTCGCGCTGGCCCTATTCCTCTGCATAGGAGGATGTAGTATCATGAACCATGCATGGCACTACCTCCTCCTATGCAGCATGACACTATCTCTGCCAAATCCTACTGACAGCAGCAATAAGAATTGTCCCTTACAGCAGTTTCTGATCATGCGAATGTTTAAGTGTATCGATAGTCTCCTTTACTGAGCACATATTTACCAACCAAGTCAATGACACGTTAACCTTTCTATACAATAAAAAGTAATCCAACATTAGTCTGACTGGCGTTCGACCGAAACGTGTCAACGGATTAGGGCGATTTAACCATATTTCGTAATCAGCATTAATTAGCTTAACGATAAAAAAGTGTAGGCATTTCTAGCATTCCTTACTAGGTAACTTAAATATGGTCAGAAAAATACTAAATTGAATACATATATATACTATGTCAGAGATAGAGACTCTACGTAACAAATTTTATTAAATTTTTCATAATCATAAGTGACGTATTTATTATTTTGCGAGATGCGAATGGATAAGATTTCATGTCATCATACGAACAAAATCTGTTTTATCTTTATTGAGGTAGTGTTGTTACTACGCGGTAGAGTGCCTGAAAGTTCCCGCTCACATTATAACCACGTACCGGTTATACTGTCGCGTTTCGTGCGGTATTACTTCTCAGTAGTATTTACTTGCAATGCAGCAATACCGCTTACACATATTCATTACTATCTGTGATCGTTGATTTTAAAGAAACCTAATTTATTTTTATATTATTCCATTTTTTATATCTGTTCTTTTTACATCCAAATTTGTTCCATAGGACTTGTGAGAGGGAATAAATAAAAAAAACATTATTCATACAAACTTATACATTTTTAACATTAGAAAAATTTACATACCAGTAGGAATTGAATAACCGCCGCTGTAGGTAATCATAGCATTGTAACTTAAAAATGCATCATCATTTTTTGCTATCCGTACTTTGAATGGGCTAGGACCAGAATTTGGGTTATGCCCTAACTGGTAGAGCCGACGCTACCTAACGCATTGCGCACATTCAGATTTATTTGCCCGCTGGGACCGGGCGCACAGGGCCGTCATTATAGAAAAGTATTGCTCTCATAACATGCTAAATGAGTGGCGAGTTTTTTGTACTGTTACACCGCGGACACACTGCCCCAGTCACAGTTGCGCGATACTCTACATGTGCTATATTGCTATGTACATTTGTAAAATTTTTCGTTGAAATCTCTTGAACGCAAGAACTGTTTCTTCTGGTTTTCTCGCCAAGTTTGGCACAAATGAAAGATTAAATTGTTGGAATGAATGCGCAATATAATCTACAAGTTACTTTAAAAAGTGTATATCTACTCGTAAAGATAATACATTAGGATTTTTTTAAGACGAGACACAAGTTAGCGAAGATATAAAGAGAGATAGAGGGAGAGAGAGAGAGAGAAAGAGAAAGAGAGCTATTAAGGAAAAAGAGAAAGAAAACTTGTGCTGTTTCGTATAACTAAAGAAGTTATGCTTCGGTCGTTGTGGACTAAAGCATTCTTAATGTGATAGTAAATGTTTTCCATTTTCATGTTATTTCTGTAGCTTTCATGGAACCTGTATGAAATTGATGTATAAAAATATCTAAACACGGAACACATCAAAGTAAATTTTAACATTCTTTCCCTGAAATATTTTTTTAAGAATTTATATTTATTGTGATAAATAATAAATGTTTATTTATAGACGGACAGAACACACCAGCGCCCTGCTGCCGAGCGCCGCGTGCCGGCCAATATATCTAATGAAATCACATTAAATGTTAGCAGCCTTATACATTACTGTAATTGGACCCGCTCGTGAGCATGTCGGGCCAGTTGAGCAAAAATTAAATGAACATATAGAAAAGTAAAAAAGAGAAAATTGCAAGTTTATTGCAACATTTCCTAGATTTGTGTTTACATAGCTGGAAAATAGACGTAAGTAAAAAATATTTGTTACGTCTGTTCCATGGATCTCTATCAACTTTATGGCATATACTCTAGACCTGCTCCTGTTACACATCGCCACTTTCCAAGAAAAATGTCGCGTTAGCTTTTTGTACTTCGCTGTGGCCATCGTGTTTGTGTAGGACTTGAAGTAGATTTAATTGATTTATGTTGACACTTGACTTATGATCTCACTATTGGGAGCAATAGGGTCATTTAGCTTGTCATTTTGTTTGGAAAGCATACCGTGGTGTAAATAACTAACTTACATTCAGACACCCTTTACTTATTCGTATATTAAACCGAATCAAATTATAAAGCAGCTTATTTATTGGCTTGTTTTTTCGGGTTTGGCACACCGCACTGTCTAACCGCTGCTGTTCCAGTTTCAGGAACGACAGTGGCACCACACGTGACCAATAGTGGCACCACTCGTGACCGACGGTAGCTTAACAATAACAGAATAAAGTACTTGCTTTTCTTTTTTTGTATTATGTGGAAAATGTTGCTTTTCACAAAGGACTTTTATAACTCGTCTGTCGCCTCATGTAAAAAGCTCAGCTGTCTATAAAGTCTACTCTTAATTTTACTAAGATAGTGTAGTGACGTTAAAGATGAATTTACCTGCTGTATCTGTACCCCTCGCAGTGACTTCTGTGCTGTCGTGTTTCAAACGGTTTGTGGGATTCCGGTGGCTCACTGGAGAAGAGGAAGAAAGGAGGACAAGTTCGTAACAATTACATTGTTGTCATCGAAAGATTACAGCTCCTTAGCCCGCTTATAATCTAAGAAAACTTAACGTAACAACAAATTAATCAGCTGACCATTGAAATGTGTTCAGAATTTTCACAACCGTAAAGTAACATAAGTTTTATTGTCGACAGATCGCTCCGGGGTGAGCGTCCGAAAATGTTCGCGTAACAGAAACCGCGCCGCCGGACAAGGTAAGCTGACAGAACTGCTGCTACATGGATGTGTTATCCTAGACTCACTCTACAGGGCTATTTCTTTAGCCCAGTGGTGTTTTCATACGCAGATCGTAAGTTTCTATTGCGGTTCGGACTTATTGGGACTCGGTGTGGATGGCCGGCGTGTTAGCGGTATACACATTTGTGCCGTAATTACTGAAAAATATAGTTAAATATGATACAAGCGTGCCAACGCTTGGCCTCTGCGCCAGTGCGAGTTTAGTCCGTGCCGTCGGCACGATATTGTGATTTGTGTGCGCATCGACGGCACGACACCAGCAATTGCTTGGTCATGCGCGGAGCTATTGAAATGGGGAAAATGAGCAAATAGTCTTGTGTCTGTGCGTTTATATCATCTGCATTGAAATACATACTGATGAGCCGGGAGAGTCTACTCGTCATTGAAATATATACTGATGAGCCGGGAGAGTCCACTTGTCATTGAAATATATACTGATGAGCCGGGAGAGTCCACTTGTCTTTCCATGCACTTGGGCAATAAAACATATGCGGATGTATATATATTTATAACGAAATCAACGTGTTCGCATGATTTTTTTCGTATGGTGTCTGGGCGGTAGTAGTTAGTGATTACCTATTGATTTGACCTAAATGTCCCAAAGAGGCTAATGCTGGATTTCAGCCGCGAACAATATTTATATATGATTCAAGAAAAACAAAAATAAGTTGTAGATATCTTCTAGATTATAGTATATCAGTCTCGAGGCCATTTAGGGGCTCGCGACCGCAGCTAGTAATTTGCTGTGTCTTATTACATAATCATTGAGTTGTGTTGTAAATCTGTGTAGGGAATTAATAACTTCTTGTGATCGTATAAATGCATTTAATGAAACCGTGTGGACATACGGACTTGGCAAAGGCATTGTACCGCTGTCGATGTCTTTATTATTTCCAATGCTCCTTATTTCGTCTGGAAGTACTGAGGACAATCTACGTGCAGATGATTGCGGAGATCGGGCGCACACTTAATGCACCGATAAACACATATTTACTGTTTGCAGCGGGTACAGCCAGATGATGAAACAGTGGATTTTACTTTTATTGGTTACACAAATTCCATAGTTTAACTTTGGTACGGACGTAAACATGCGAAGTTGGCCCAGTACCATTGTGTACCAGGTTATGGGAATGTTTGGCAATCACTTTCGACGGCTCCTTTGACAGTAAAGAGAGTGGAAGAGAAGAGAGTGGAAGTAATTCACCACCTGATGAACTACAGATGGTGACGCGATGCCCGGCCCGTGCCTACGATATGTCGCGACACACAAGGAACGCGATGGCAGAGCTGACGTGTCCGTTGAAGCTGCTCTCAGACTGCACCGGCCTGGGCCGACGGCAGTAGCACATCCTACTAAAACTGATATATCCCATGAGAGGTGTCACAAGAACGTAGAATTTATATTCAGTTCCAAGTTCCAACCCAATCAGCGAAACCACTAAATAATATAGCGATGCTTACGTATCCGTTACTTAATTAACTTCGTAGTTGTGTGTAGGGGCGCGCTGATCTGTATATAACATGGATAGGCACCTACGGAGCAAAATACGCGAATAAGGCTGGTGTAGCAGCGCCTCAGCGAACTATTGAAACTGCTGACTTCAGAGGTCTTATATAAAAAAGAATTAATATATTGTCAAAGTGCACTCGGACGCCGGTGACCGTTCAAGTGACGTCAATACTACAGCTCAGTTACGAGCATGTGGAGGTCAGTGGTCCTGTGCAATGAGTCTGCGGACCGGAAAGCGACAAACGTACGACTTCCGTTGGCAGCCTTATTTACGCTGTATGTGAGTAAAGAGGTTTTATACCTATTTGTGTATGAAGGTTGTGTACAGCTTCTTACATATATATTCCGAGAACAGTGAAGGTATGACAATAAAATGAGTAGGTACTTAGTTGTTGGTGAATATTTCAGTGCAGTAGTCTCGCGTGGTACAGCGGCAACACTATTGAGCCGTTGGCGGGTTGGTGCCGGGTTGCCGCCTAAAAGGAGTTGGGATGTTTGAACCTCTGATAACAATCTCTGTTGGCAGCGTTACACCCGCGAGCCACAGCTTTTTTTTCGGACCTGAACTTTGACTGTGGATACGAAGAGCAGCCCAATACGGCTTCGTCGGATTGTTATGAGTGCTCGTCTGGCGACGAGACTAGGTTTAGGGACGAAAGAGGGACCAACCTTCCGCTCTCTCCCGCAGGTGGGAGAGACAGATCCCGATTTGAGAGTGTTTGTAACAGCTAATTTGACTAGTAGTAGTGGCTAGTGAGACCGGACTGTTCGTAGCCGTCCGTGTGTGCTGTTGTCTGAATTGACGTGTGTCGCAGCGGGCACTACGAGCCGGTCGTGTCGGACCGTCGGCACTCGGAACACGAGAGTGAGAGAATAGCGAGGGCACTTGAACCTGTATTGTGTACTGTTTATAATACGTCCTGCCATCTGTGGTATCAGCATAAGGCTTAATTGTGTGTGTGTTTATGTGTGTGTGAGTCGTTCGCCCCTCTGCCCCGTCTACTCATATGCCCCATATGTTAGAAATGGCTCTATAATAAGGGTATAATAAGTGAGGGCGCTTAGCCTTGGACTATGTTGTATATGCTCGGTGCATGACCAGAAAGACTGAAAAAATCAATCGTTAAACGCAATCACACTGTGTATGAAGTACAAAAAGTACAATTAAGTACATAATAGCACAATTACCGTTTAATTGCGCGACTGTACACGGCATCTGCCAATTTGTGGCATACCAAGAGTATCTGCCGCACATGCCGCACCGACCACACGAAGTTTACGCGGTTCAGTGGAATTGTAACAGCAAAAGCAAGTCCAGTGTACGTAAATAAATGCGTTTAGTGAAGAATAAAGTACACACCTAAACAACTAGGAATAATTATATACGTCAATAATTGAGACGGGCACACGAGGGCTCACTTCGGCTGAATATACTAAAACTTAGTTCAAAGACTCCTTTGCGGTGTAGCCTAGTTGTTACGAAGTCGCGCTTCATGCGGTTTGTGAATCCGGATGACCCATCGGGTGTTGCGGTACCGGCGGTCGTCGTCTTTGGGTAATATCTCCAAGAGCTCGTTGGCCTTCCACTCTGTTGTATGGTATTGGTACAAATATTACGTTTTGGTGTCTCTGTCTCACTGGAACATATCTCAATTATGCGCTTATAGCTTATGCGCGTCTACTACGAGTGATCTTCTAGCATTTACATAACTCGCCAATTATACTAGACCAAGTAGTAGCCACCACTTCACGTGTATGAGACGAAGTAGTTGCCATCACATGCGTGTACAACTTTTTCTTGCGCCAGCATGACAGCGGTTCTATTTTTACCACTCTTTTATTTAGGCTCTGCTTTGTTCCAATGTGTACGACTGCCTTAATAAATCTATAAATAATTAACGTTTAAAAGCTATTATACGCCTTATTTATATGGTCACTTAAATATAATTGGTATAATATATAACATTACTATATAGGTTTTATCTAAATATGAGTTAGACTGAATACGAAGCCTTGAGGTTGAGGTGGTTAGTTTGAATGACAGGTATAAATAAGCAATCGGATTGATATTACGCAATGTATCGAATATCGATACGCAGCAAAGTGGACACGGCCGTATATGGCAAGTGAGACTCGATATAGTACATCACTTCATATTTATGGTCTATGCTTTTTGAATTTAGAATCGTTTTTGTATATTTATATTTTCGGGTTTCGTAATTTGAAATATTTTATGTAATGATGTTGCATGATGTGTTTACGCGAATGCTGCATTACAATAAAACTATTTTAGCTGATTTTATTGAAATTTATTTGATTTAACTGGACCTGACTGAATTAAAATGTAGTAAGTGTGGTAGTAATGTTTATCGTGCTTTGTTATGTCGATTTCTAAGTTCCTGGCAGCCTTTTTTTCGCTAACGTGGGGAAATGAATTTACTCGTTTAGTGCTGAATACTCGCTAAAATCAACGTGAGTGGCATCAGTACCGCCATCAGTGTTGAGGCGCCCCGGGACTATTAATCATCAGGGCGTCTCGACAGCTAGTCAGTCCCCCAAGAAACCGACTCCACCTCCACAGGACAATCGCACCATATAGAGGGGTACAAGAGATAATTGACTTCGCCTGAGTTCACCACGGGATGAACTGCTACTGAGCCCCACCACTACGACAAGGCTTTAAGCATGATGTGTTTGATGTAGACACACTATTTGTTCCTTCTGCTGGATCCGCATTATGTAACACATGTTTATTTCAATAAATGTATAGTATGCGCACGATTTATAAGACGATTTGGATCATAAGAGTCAGTCAGAGTCAGTTGTCAGAGTCGGCTGTCAAATTCAGCTGTCAGAATCAGCTAGCTACATTTCAAAGGGAAGTGATGGGCTCTGGGCAGCGGTGGCCTCCCTTTGTGAGAAGATGCGGCAGGAAGCGTCGGGTCTCCGTCCACTCCGTAGGCTACAAGTAGGAGCCGCAGAAGACTACACAAAGCGCCGGGGGTTCTGGACGGGCTCCTGACCTTGTCACACTTGTCGTTTTAATGGACGATTCCTCTACATACTTCAAATCAACCGGTCGCTGGGGTCATGCCCGTGCACCCTTCCGGTTCACCCGGCGCCTGCCTCGGTGCAAGAGGGCATTTTCCCTGCGTAAAATCCTGCCCACATAGCTGATGATGTTGTGTACGTATCGCGACAAATAATCCTCATGTTGCGTGTGGCAGATGCGTTCTTAGTTAATACGCACAGGTGACGGGTGACCTTATATTGTTACAGAAAGTACTAGAAAGGGCACTTGTTCAACGTTCTTTCGGTTCTCAGTAGCTAAACTTGTAAGAAACAGGTTCCCTGGCATCGCCTTATTAAATAAGACATAAGACTTCATATGTGTAGCAGCACCCGACGTGCGGTGCACGATCACGCCGCTCAAGTAATAAATAAATGAGTGAAATATAAATAAATATATTAAAATATGTGAAACGAGCTCAAACACGAGAGTAACGCGATGTTCCTTACAGGGCGTCATTGGGTGGCTGCCCTCCGTCTCCACCATCAGGGCAGCTTACCTGATTTGAGCCAAGAAACAACAACAAGCAAAAAGCCTGTAAAATGGCTCTATTGGATTTTCTGCGTCTTCAGTACTATTAAAAGTTTCATCACATTTTTTTGGTGAACATGAAACTTTTCGGTGAGGCCGTTCTGAAGAGACCGGTGTCTCTGTCTCTGTCTCTGTCTCTGTCTCTGTCTCTGTCTCTGTCTCTGTCTCTGTCTCTGTCTCTGTCTCTGTCTCTGTCTCTGTCTCTGTCTCTGTCTCTGTGGAACGGCCTCACCCTCTCATCCTCGTGGTCACCACATGTCGGTACAAGTCTGTTTGCCTTCTGTAACGTTTCGTGCGGCACAAGCAAAAACACACCCAGACACGCATCCGCAGTAAAATGCCACTAGGGCAAACCCACGGATAGCAGGTTTTAGTCGGTAGTAGGTAGTAGTTATAGCTACACGACCTGACCCGACAAACTCTTCAGGCCCCCTTGGGTCGGTTGGACAGTGCATAAATGCATTCCCCTCCTGCTAGAACCAATACGATATACACCGCTCGTACCGGTCGAGCGTTGAACCTTACATATAGTTACACAGCTATAAGACATATGACTGTCAGAATGACAAACTCACACACCGCTTACGGAAACGAGCCCGGGTTCGAATCCGTGAGGCGTGAGCTTAGATGAATGTAGAAATAAAATAACGCGATTTTAGAGAGCTCTAATAATAAAAACAAAATATGATCACGGCTTCTAGCCTATTTGAAGCGCAAATCGACCCCATCCGTCGGTGGGTGGGGGAGGAGGCCGGCCTCCTCTGACAAGCCAAACCGAAAGACGAGCTCAACTCTCCTTATACACGTCCCGTAAAATTAAACGGCACCGTGCGCGCGCCGTCCCACTAGCGTGGGGAGGGGGACCGTTTCCCCCTTTTCGGTCCCAAAAATAAATTACGATAGGGTAATGCCCACAAAAATTCCGGTATGCTTCTTCCCATCTGCGGTAAAAGAGGGGGTCTGTCCCCCTTTCGTCTACCTAAAACCTGAAGACAAAAGTCTTCCGTAGACCCGACGAACTGTAGGGGCGAGGGCAACAGCTCCGCCAACAGTAATAGGTCCCTCAGAAAAAAAAAATAACGTTTCGTGCGGCTTGCGAGTCTATTGTCCATTTGGTTGATGGGAAGTTTCCCACACAGGGCACAGATGCGTTGCCCGTTAACTGATGGGCAACGCATCTGTAGAACATCTGTTTGTGCGGATTTTGATAGGCGCCGATTTGCACCCAAAGATTGATGACAGCAAGAAGTAAACTTACTATTATGGCTCGTGCATCATAAACACTGTGGGCTCTGGTCATCGTCTCGTGTATCAATTTGTCTCGTTGCCGTGACAGGTGAATGGGCTCCCAGCTCGGCGCCATATACCATGGAGTTACGGGACTTTTGCCATACGCTGGCAGTTTATGTGTGTACCCGTGTCTTGAATAAGCCGTGTCAAAAGCGTCTTTCGACGTGGTGTCATAACTTTTTATTTCTTGTACGAAAATTCTCCAAAATGTTGTTCACGGACTGTGGAACTGCACCAACATATATCGTAGCGCATTTGTAGCTCCAAAAAGAACTTACATTCTTAAGCATTCAAAAAATTGTAAGTACCACGTACCATCATCCAGTAGGTACAACAACATACAACAGTAATAAACGACGATGCCGCATGTAGGTCGGGAGTTAGAACCTTACTAGCAGTCGCTGTGGGGTCTCTCTTTGATGCTCGCTCTCCGCAACCCGCGCATGCGCAGCGCTGTGCTGTCGAGTCCTGCGCGACTGACGCTAATGATACCTCATATGTGCTAGAACCTTGGCTTTAAGTTATTCATATTAGATTTTGTATCTTCGTTTCGACAGTATATATCCTAAGGGGGTAAATGAACATTCGGAGCAGTTTTGTGACTATTCATAGCTATTAACAATCGCACTACCAGAGATCAATATGATTCGTTTCCATTTTATGGCTTAGTTCACCAACTATTCATTTACAATTTTCAGAAAGAACAAGGCATTGTACAGCCATTTTCTTATGTCAACTATCTTATATTTCCTGCGTGTACCTCACATTAAAAACGAAGAAAAAATAAAGCCAGTCCGCAGAGCCTGTATGTGCGACTATAATGTAAAGCCAGTCCGCAGAGCATGTATGTGCGACTATAATGTAAAGCCAGTCCGCAGAGTCTGTATGTGCGACTATAATGTAAAGCCAGTCCGCAAAGCTTGTGTGTGTGACTATAATGTAAAGCCAGTCTGCAGAGCCTGTATGTGCGACTGTAATGTAAAGTCAGTCCGCAGAGCCTGTATGTGCGACTGTAATGTAAAGTCAGTCCGCAGAGCCTGTATGTGCGACTGTAATAAAGTCAGTCCGCAGAGCCTGTATGTGCGACTGTAATGTAAAGTCAGTCCGCAGAGCCTGTATGTGCGACTGTAATGTTAAGTCGGTC
>JAFELO010000787.1:462215-524590 GCA_017140195.1 Eumaeus atala
CGCGGAGCCTGTATGTGCGACTGTAATGTAAAGTCAGTCCGCAGTGCCTGTATGTGCGACTATAATATAAAGCCATCAATTACCTTGCACAATCAATGGCAATTAATAAGTGTCCACACGAAACGCAAACACAAAAACTAAACATTAATCTAACTCATATACTACTAACTAGACATTAGTCTACTGATCTAAAAAGGCAAGCGGAGCGGAGAGGACAGCGCGGTGGCGGTGGGCGCTGCACCTGCGACCCACGTCCATCATTGTGTCGTCATCATCCTCTTGCCATTCGCACATTACGTATCATATTCAACATGTTATATATTAAATACCTACTTTGTCTCTGCACTGAATCAAAACATACACACACACACACACACACACACACACACACACATACACACATACACACACACACATACACACTCACACACACACGCACACACACACACACACACACACACACGCACACACACACACACACACGCACACATGACTTGGTGTGTAAATAGGAACGTTGGTTAAATATGAATTTTGGGCTTCTTTTCTTTGACATATTTTATGAAATATCTGATTTAAGCTTAATTCTTGGGTCTGATCATCTGTCGAGTTGCTGTGATAGTAACCTAATGACTATTGACTTGTATAACTTGTAACAGGCACGAGTTATAACTTGTAACAGGCACGAGTTATAACTTGTAACAGGCACGAGTTGTTAAAGTTTAATGGCGGTTTCGCTTCTGGCCACGGAGCCAATCATTTTGTTATGATCCCAAACCAATGATACATCTTATGTGCATTATACATGCTTTTATTACACGTCACGTGCAAAACAATCAGTCGATCAGGTCAGAGTTGTGAATAAGGCAGGTGAGGATCCCCACCATGGCTCAAGCCTTGTCGTGGCGGTGAGTAGTAGTCTGTAGTAGTACATCGGGCGAAGCCAATTGTACCGATGGGGCTGCTCTTTGTACCCCTCTTATACGAGGAGAGGACAAAAGAACAAAAGGAGGAGGCTTTGGCGCACGGGGCAAGAGGCGAGGATGGGAACCTCATTGTGCTGTCCTAAAGTAGATGTGGTGTGGTGCGGGACAACCCCGTCTGTACGGGTGGTATCGGCCCCTTAGGGGACAGACTAGCCGTCGAGCTGCCCTGATGATTTATTGTTCCAGGCAACATACCAATGGCGGTACTGATGGCACTCGCAGTGGTTTTTGTGGGTACTGTATTGTAGATTAATTAATATGTAACATAATAATAAATCCGCACACCACGGGACCAGTAATGGCGCGTAAATGCGTTTCCCCGCATCGCCAAATAGAATAGCTACGTAAGGATCGTGACATGTAGCGATCCGTTCCCTCTGCGTACCTCATGAGGAAACTGGCGTGACGATGTGTTTCTGTTGTTGGTATCTTAAACGTAACTTAAATATACTTAAATATAATAAATAACGTAACTTTCATAAAAGGAAATTCCCAAAAAATACTGAAAAGATCTCCATGAATGAAACTGAATCGGTTTTCACCTATGAATAGAGCGACTACAGAAGGTTTTAGTGTACTTTGAGTTCCTGTTATTCACGGGCGATGTCGGAACGGACCGTGATAAAAAGAAATAAATAAAAAAATGTGAAACAAAAATTTTTAGCTCTTGTAACACGAAGAAAGACACGCAATAATGTATCTGATCGACCAAGTAAGGAATGTTAGAGTTGTACCACCTGAGTAGATAGTCTTATAGATCAGGTACAATAGAGAGCGAAGCGAGCTACAAAAACTAGTGACATTATAAACGATGCCTATGGGGTGATAAATGTTACTCATTAAAGGGCATTTCCTTTAATTAACGGGGTGGGACCCCTCGTGGGACAGCCTAACGGTTTTCACAAATGTTTGTGATAAAAGGTTTAATTATATTATTTGTAGTGAAATAGGTACGCTACGTCGCCTGTACCGACGCGTGTGTGCAGTCATCATACATTAGGAGTGATGAGGAAAGTTTGTGTAGAGTGAAAAACGAGGTATTTTCATTATTGCGACATCATTTCGAATGCGTGGGCAGATATGAGAGGGGGGTGGGTAATATTCCGAGTAACATAGCTACTGTTTGAGGCCGTACTATTTCTACTTTGCAGACTAAATGGATGGGCGAGAGGTACCGCCTCTCGCTGAGGTATGAAGCAATGTTAATCCTGTCGCGTTTCGTGCCCCTTGTAGCCCTCCAGATGTATATCTGGATGAGCTATTTCGTTTGTATCGAAAAACGAACAACTTCTGGCCGTGTGGAAGTTTTTGGAAATCGGTATGAAGCAAATGACTCGTTTACTTCTACTGAACGAAATAAATCTTATATCAATATTTCTTTAATTAAGAACTCAAAAAATATAGTCGACACTTTAATGTAATTCTCTATACGTAAAAGTTACACCCCCAACCTTTTCCAACGGCGATAAGCTAAACGCCATTAAGGTGAGGTTAGCAGGGACGCCGGGTGGCATGGCCTAGTTCAGGGGTCATACAAACGGCGTGGGTGAGAGGTCAGGGAGGGGGGGTGGTGGCCGCGCCTCCCCCTGGGGGTAGTTTTTATAAAAATACTGATTTGACACGCCAACCGCTTGTTAGGGGTAGAATAAAAGGGTTCTTTCGTCGCGTGGACTGATTTAGTGTAGTGCACATATGATCGTACCCACAATGACAGTTTCATAGATTTTACAACACAAATAGAAGCTATTTATAAAATGTCAACTGAGATTTTTTCACATTCCTATGTTTGTAAGTTATTGATGGCGAAGTACCGCGCTGGTCTGGTGCTGGACACGTTCGTCATTAGCATCGTGATCACCTGCCGACGAGGCGAGCGCCGCGCAGGAGGCCGCCCAACACACCCACCTCCCGCGCAGGAGGCCGCCCAACACACCCACCTCCCGAGCAGGAGGCCGCCCAACATACCCACCTCCCGCGCAGGAGGCCGCCCAACACACCCACCTCCCGCGCAGGAGGCCGCTACGGCCACCTAAACAAGCTCGGGTTTACTCAGCGGATTGGCTTGTTCTTCTTAAGATCAGACATAATTAGGAAATCCACAAGAGACCTAGACTAAACGACTTAGCTCAGAGAGCCAGCAGACTGAAGTGACGATAAGCATGTTCAGCCATCTTGGTTCCATGTTTGAGTCGGGCTTGAGTCGTAACAGAAAGTTTGTATCTTCATTTATATATTATAGGCCTGGAGTCTGGAGTCAGGCAATCGAATGGTCTCGAGTTGGTATCAGTAGCTGAGATGGCGAACGAACTGCGGAGCCTTCTAGTGACTGTCAACAGACAGACATTCGCATAACTGTTGTGTAGCTGAGTTGGTCGTTCTCTCTTCTGCCCAATACGGCTGCAATACTGCAGTAGGTATATTCTTACTAAAAGTTATATTATTAATATTCATAGTACGCGGTACGCTGTAGGCACCGCGTACATTTGGACCTCAGCTAGAGAGGCGACTGTGGTCCTGGCAGCCACAATTGGTCTCTTATATGGACCACCAAAGAGAGTCTAGTTATCAGTAATGTAACTGCAGAGAGAATGGTGGCACGTATATCTCCCGCTTCTCCGCTCAAGGTCACACTCCAAACCAACCACAGACGTTATAAAACTGGAGTTTACTCCTGAAGAACGAACGTGACTTGGAGGTAAAAGGCGCAAGAGTCGTTAGTGACTTGAGCGCAACAGAGCGTTACGTTACTGTTTCAAACATTTTTGCACCTCTTGTTTCTTTCATACCGCGGGCCTGAAATCTTCTCTTAAGGAGTAATCTCCATAAAG
The DNA here is from genome assembly GCA_017140195.1 of Eumaeus atala. Lineage (NCBI taxonomy): Eukaryota > Metazoa > Arthropoda > Insecta > Lepidoptera > Lycaenidae > Eumaeus > Eumaeus atala. The sequence goes on from JAFELO010000787.1 coordinate 466,027, forward strand.
TACTCATCATACAACATCATAAATAGCTGACACGTCAATACAATATCTGTACACACGTACACTTGAATGAACCTTTTTTGTTTAATTAATCTATCAACATAGGTCCCAGTAGCACGCCTGGAGCTACGCCGGCAATAAATTATATTGTCCTGGCGATTGCAATTTTTATCCCGTTTGATACTACTGGAAAGGAAGAGAGCAAAAGTGCCTTTTTTACGTATCTGAATAGCATGTATGGGGATGTTTATAGGCGCCAGTAGTCATCGAATGGCAACGGCTGGTCATGCGCGCCCCCCTAAATAAATATGTCCCTGCGGTCAGATAATTAAACTACAAAATTAAACGATACAATGAGTTTAATGTTAATTTCATGAATAAAATTCATAAACTTACCGTGAATTACCGTAATTGGGCATTTTTGTGGTGTCCGAGGGGGTATCTGAGTTTTACTTGTATGATTACCGGCGTCTTGTGAGATTCCGTGACCGGTTCCGTATAATTGTTACATAAAATTGTGTCAATAGAGCATAATTATAGAGATCCTTTAATTAAATATCAAAAGTGCGTTAACTTTAATTTGAATCGGGAATATTCGAGAATGGTATATCACCAGAGTAAGTCACCTGGACTATCGCCGGAGAGGCGCAGCTCAGCCTCCCTTCGCGCAGGCCGCGCCATTCCGATTCAGCTGCACGGCAGCAGGCTCCCATACTGACGGAAATTTGGTTACCGGAGTAATGTATCGCATGTAGAACGTTCATTTGCCTAGGCGCTGTTTGCACGCAATCAGATAGCTCCAGAATAGTTTTATTTATAAGTGTTTCCATTAATTCTACTCTATAATGTATTAGCAATGATAAATTCATTTTTCGCCCAGTTTCAAGCACGGATTTCTGACATATGTATGCCACATACATAACATATAAAACTCTTCCGCTACTGCATGAGTTTTTAGACAACGCACATCCCAAATTACTGTACCCGGGAACTTGAGGTTTGGTACAAATATTCCGTTCATGATGTGAGTACTAATAATTTTTTTTTAGAAATTCAACCCGTAAGTGGGTAATGAACGAAATTTGCGCGTGAATATACACGCTTATATGAATACGTGCTTAAATGAGGTTGCTTTTCAATTTTTCAAATTATTATTAAAATATTTTTCAAATTATTTTGTTAAGTACATGAGAATGTCAAATGAATAACGTAGATATGAGAAGCAATTAAATAAGTCATCATCATCACCTGTCGGACGCCCACTGCTGGGCATGGCACATGCGACACTCTCATATGTCCTATGCCCATGTTGACGAATGTTCCATATCTTGGCTGACGCATTTTTATCTTACTGAGCTTCAAATTTAAATCGTTGTGACTTCAAATATTTTGAAGTAGCTCGAACTGTTTTGAGGTGGAACTTAAGTTCATTTTAGTTATTTGTAGAAGGTTCTAGTAAACCTCACCCCACATATATCTTGATTGACCCCTACAATTTGGTCGCCATTAGCGTTACATTACATTATTATTAATACTAATCTAAATACCATTAGAAATCTGTCAGGAGTTCGGTCGTCCAAACACAACCCGGCTTGTAAAAATAAACGCACCCATGGCAACGGGGCACAAACAAGTTGCGCTCACTGTAATGTATAATTTGATAGCATCGGATTTAGGTCGCTTTTAATGGAATTGTATTTAGCTGGTAATTCTTGAAACTATTCGTATACAAGGTGAAATGGCCATTAGTGTAGAACGTTAACGATTTTTCATGTAAAGTTTTCCAGAGTCATGGCAGCTTTGTTAAGTTTGTGACAAAGGAACATGCTGAAAGCTTTTTGTCATTTATGTTTTTCTTTCATTCACGTGGCTTTCCTATCATATTAGACTACCTGGCCTGGCGTTGGTCCATTTCTTTTGTTTGTTTCAGATATCCCCAGCGACATATCTACGTATGAGGTGAGCGAATATTAACTTATGTTGCAATGAGGCGTGGGTGCAGTTATAATCATCAGCCTCCATGTAAATGGCTTCAGTAATATTTGATTGTATAATTATTGAATGTTTATTTGAGTAATATTTGTAATTGACGAAGCATGATTGTACTTTTACATGGAACTCACGTAATACCCACTGCACTCTGTGCTGCCACAGCGTATACCAGTCAGCTGTCTTCATCTTTAATATTGAAGGCGGTGACAGTTTATACGGAGGAGCGTACGGGTAGTTCAGTTGTTTTTTTAATAAACTAAACAATTTATTAGCATTTATGAGTGACTAGCGTCACCCCACGTTTTCTCCTGCGTAGCTCAGCTCCTATTGGTCGTAGCGTTATGGTGGTTATGGCCTACAGCCTTCCTCAATATGTTTGTATTGAATAAATGGACTATTCAATTCAAAAATATTTTTTCAATTGGGGCCAGTAGTTCCTGATGTTAGCGCCTTAAATCGGACAAACAAACTCACCTTTACACTATTAGTATATAGCACAAAGGTTTATCATTATTGCCAAGGAAGCATTTACTATACGTTGTGTAAAAAAGCATTTACTAGTTTTAAGACTTCTCAAAAATAAAATGAGCTACGAAAGAATGATACCAATAGGGTACTTCAACCCGGTTTCTATGTCGTTACAACGAGTCTCAAATTACGTGTTTTCTTATCTCATAGTATGTTTTGTTAATATTCTTATTTGATATATTTTAATTAGAAGTTTCTGTAAAAATTGATGTAATTCAAAGATGTGTAATTATACAGTAAGATGGAAAGTAAGTAATGGTTGCAAAAAATATATATAAAGAGTTATATAATAATACTGTTAAACATTTAAGATATAGGTATAATTTCGCTTCGGAGTTGTTAAGTTAAATTATGTCATCAGTAATTCCGGTAAATTACTGTAAACGGTTTACCGTTGCTTTTAAGCAATGATACGCGGATTTGCGGTCGCCGGTAGCGTTTCTGTGTCCGCCCGCACGCCGCGGCGCCGTCGCGCGTCCGCCCGCGGCCGTGTCACCGCGCGACCACTAATCGCTTGCGGTCTCATCTGTGGACTGGGTGATTACGTGGCTAAAGTCATGGGTTCCAAATTTGTATATTTAAAAGGAGAACTCGGGGTGACGATTTTTCTGAAAGGGGCTACGTATCGAAAGGGGGTAGAAGTCGAACTAATTCAATCTTATATGGAGAACAGCACTACCGAAGGTCAGGCAAACTCGCGATGCGAGAGTCACCTCCCCGATCGCTCTAGGTCGGGCCATAGTGCAGCAGCGACACTACCTCCTACAAGTATCACTTATTCTTCATATTATATTCTTGATACTTCATATTCTTGATTTCACTTGATGATATTGCTACTTGATCCTGTTTACTGGCTGCAAATGCGACTTTGACATCTGTTTATACTGTAAGCGTTTAAAGCCGGGAATGTTTGCTAGTGGTACTTAGACCATTCATTGACTTAGTATTTTAAACGTTGAAATTACTTACAAATAATGTTACAAAGCACAAACAGGTATAACATAGAAAATGGTAGTTACAGTATCTTTGTATCTGTTACTGCATGGTCTTATTAGAAAGTTAGAAGTTGTGGCAGATAAGAAGAAAAGATTGAGAAAAACAAAGTTGAAGATAGTGAAGACCTGAAGAGAAATGGCCACGTTTGGTCTTGGCACTGGGAGAATTCACAGGAGTTAGCAATTTGCCCGTGAATTTCCTGATGCCTTAGCTGAATGTGGCTGTGTACCCAACAGAAGATAATATTTGAAGACGTGTGTCGATGTTATGTACAAGCTTCTGGGACTCAGTGCTTGGGGCGAAGAGACGTGAGGCCGGAGAGCCCGAGTTCAACATTTTTGTCACTTTTCTTCCTTAGCACACCGCTAGAACAATCTTATATATAAAATTCTCGTGTCATAATGTTACTTTCCTTGCTGCTCCGAAACGGCTTTACCGATTTTTAATAAATGTTATATGCATATTCAGTATGTCTGAGTATCGGCTACTATATATTTTTCATTTCCCTAAGTGATAAGGGTTCTTCACCCTTAACATTCCTTAAATTCACAACGACAAAAAATTCAATTTATGACAGAATAACGTCTGTCGGGACAGTTAGTTACGTATGAAATCTTAAGTGCGTGGATCGACCTTAAAGCTTATAATATGGCCAAGTTCTCAGAAGCAAATTAAAGCAGGCTGATAGTACCTGGCAGTTCGATCCTTAAGCTTTTGGCATACTCACGCGTATACATAAATGATGTCTTGAAAAAACGAGCATGTCTACAATCTTTTAACCATTTTGCTTGTCTGTACCTATCTCGTGTGAAAGCTACAAGAGTGTAACGTTAAAACCGCATGATATTGTACGAAACCCTTTGTTACCCCTTCTTGCTAGCATTGCGCGAATACTGGATTCTGAAATATGGCAGGTACAGTTGGAAATTATAAGGAGATGTGCAAGTAACGAATATTTTAATATAATATGCATAAGATGTTATTATTTTAAATAAATGCACACTACACAAGCACACACTGCACATATGTGAATTTTCATTTCGTGTTCATTTGTGTACATCCTGGTTTTACTTCGATACACAGTGAAACTATATTCGTAAAAAAATGGTTCTTACTTATGATTAAGATGCAGTTTAGATCTCTGGGCGACCTCTAGTTGATGTTATTAAACGAAGTGCACGCCACAGCCAGCAGGCGGCAGGCTGGCTGCTCGGTCCGAAAGAATTCTTCTTATACATTTTCTTTTAAATTCATAATATGTAGTGGCCAGTTAGATTTGTCATCGTCGTGTTAAAATTGTGTGTCATAGATTAATTATTATGCCTTCATGACATTTGTTTAAATAAGTTGACTTCTACAATTCAGCATGACAGTGTTGGTAACGTGGCGTACGCGGACGTACGTACGTGATCGCCGTCGCTCGCGTGTATCTACGTGTCACTTTTACGCACTTATTTCGTACTCCCATTTCGTTTAGCGCGGAGTGCTCTTCTGTATTTTATTTATCACACGGGGGGGCAAAGGAGTGGTCACACGATGTCAAACCGATGATGGTTAGACTCAATTGCAGGAATGTAACTTAAACTTTTAACGATTGTTTGCATAACATTGGTAAATATACTTCTAGTGTTAATAGGAGCTCGTCGTGATACCGCCGCCAAGACATCATGTCAAGTTTTTCGCAGTTTGTGAGTTTCCGATGGCTCATTGAAGGGATCGGAGGGCAGGAGAAATGTTGGTTGGGTAGACGTCATCAAGCGTCAGTGGTCGGTACTCACCAAACGCTTTTACTCCTTTGCACAACAGCTACTAAACGAAAGAAAAACTCTGTTCTTCGAAATATGTTCAGTAGTTTTTTGAATAAAAGAGTAAATAACAAACATGCAGTCAAACTTACAAACTTATAATATTAACACCATAAAATGACCGTTTCCACATGTTTCTATTAAAGTCCCGGTTAGTCTGTTAGGAACTTAATTGGCAAGTAAACTTCAAAGCCACAAAGCCTGCGCAATACGGGAATCTGAAAACATTACCCGTTAGAAGAAATTGCGTAATAATTAATAAGAAATATTTATGTAATAGTTAGGACTTAACTATCGAATACCTAGAAGACAGACTAGACGTAACCGCTCCTCTCCACCTCCTCCCGGATGTGTGTTCTGGTGCGGTGGGAGTGCGTCTAACAGGACATGTGAGTGGGTATGACATCACAATGATCTGATGCTGGGAGTATACTCCTCATTCATATGGATAAGCACTTCCGCTACATTGTTTTATCACATAATACATCATTTGCAGCGCGTGTGGCGCAAGTGTAGAGCGCACGGTTCTTACACATTATTTAGGACTGAGACTATTAAAGCTGGCATCCAGAGTACCTACTCTGGCAGCAGACGACCCTGACGTCATCTGCTGCCAGAGTACCTACTCTGGCAGCAGACGACCCTGACGTCGTCTGCTCCAGTAGACTGTAAATACTATTTTGTCATCTTTTATTTACCTTAAAGTGTAGTTATATTTTAGGTATGGTGTGTTTATTTCAAATAAACCTTTAAAGCAAATCAATTTTAATATATTTAAGTAAGTAAGTAATTGAATATATTTCATAATACGTAAATCATGCAGAAGTATACAGTGTACCTAATATAAAATGAATACAAAAACGTAAATCATGCAGAAGCATACATTGTACTTAATATAAAATGAATACAAAAACGTAAATCATGCAGAAGCATACAGTGTACTTTATATAAAACGAATACAGAAACGTAAATCATGCAGAAGCATACATTGTACTTAATATAAAATGAATACAAAAACGTTAATCATGCAGAAGCATACAGTGTACTTAATATAAAATAAATACAAAAACGCATATGTATGTAGGTATGCAGGCTGATTGTTTGCAATGTATCGTACCTATAAAAGAGGCACGCCTAGCCGACTATCGGTAAGTGCGGTTTTTGGCACCGAGCGGCCTCAAACCGACATAGAGGTATCGTGGTGGTGCGTATAAAAACTGCCTTAGCGCATTCTGTAGAAGTGACTCATGGTGCAGTGTGCCGATAGCATTTTATCATAATTCATACCACATATTATTGATTGTGTGTGAAGTGGTCAGGAAAAGGATTTATTACTACAATTACATCAAATGACGACTGATTACGGTAAAGAATCTGGACAGGATCCTAGAATCTCGGCAAGTTGTAGACATTGCACTCGTAAGGTACACGTCACCAACTTGTCAAGTCACCCGTTGAGAGCTTTTCGCTTGCACCTGAACGACGAGTCGACAGTCACCCCGCGTATTGTCAGCTGATGGCTGATGCGCGCTGCCACTCCACTGGCAGCCCACGCGTACCGCAGCACCGTTAGTCCATGGTATACGTCTCCACTTTGTTGTCACGAACCACTTGATATTAATATCGATGTATGCTTACATTATATTTGTTACTCGATATATATATTTTTTATAAATATCGTTTAGTAAGAGTGCCGCATTGCTGCCGTATAGAGCCGGAACGACCGGGGAGATACCTCTCGCTCACATGAACACTAGTCAATGACAGCTGTATTGTCAAGTTTCGTGCGGTTTGTGAGGAGCTGGTAGGCCATTGGCAGGGAGGAGGACATGTGGATGTCTATGGGCGTTGGTAGACAACAAAGGCTTCGATTGCTATTTGCCCCGTATAAAATAATATAACAGATAAACACAAACTAATTAGAATCATTTATTTGTTGCACAATGGACGAGTATCTTATCTTTTTTTAACAAAAGCTCGTTTGTCCCGTGGCCTGCTCTTGCAAGAACTCCTCGGGGACAAGAGTAATGAACTGGTCTTGTTGCTATTTATTGATTAGTGCTGGTGGTGATGAGAGTTGGTAATTATATAGCGTTCAAGTCGATACAGACAGACAGACATTTGTTTCTGGTTCAACATTATACACACGATATATAAACAATTGGAGCGAGGTAAACAGTAGTTTTTTCTTTTTTAGTAGTTGGACGTCAGCAGAATTTCTACATACATAACAATTAAGTAACTATTACTATAAGGATTTAAATTAATGTAAATATATGTTTTTTTTAAGTTATAAGGACCACCCAGCTGGGGACCGTCGACATACGCACAAACAGGGAACATGTAGGGGAGAGCGGGTACAATAGGACTATTTTGAACTTTCTTTCGGCGTTGAGCACTTTTTGGATGCACAAAAATCAGCCCCGCGATACAAACATGGGTCTCAAGTTTTCACTACTTACGTTACAGGACGACTTGATCGTTACAGGACGACTTGATCGTTACAGGACGACTTGATCGTTACAGGACGACTTGATCGTTACAGGACGACTTGATCGTTACAGGACGACTTGATCGTTACAGGACGACTTGATCGTTACAGGACGACTTAATCGTTTAACGACAAAGTCCTATAATAAAGAGAAAAAAATGTTTTCACTGCTGTCCGCAGTCCACTTGCCTGGGTCTGCCACTTTTAGTAAGGTGACCGAAAACTCTACGGCTATTAGGCTCGTCTCGGAAGCGAATGATAGTCAGGGTATCTAATAATGAGGCATTTGCTTTTTGAATACAAAAAAAAAGTAAGTTCATTTTCATACGTAAAGTAATAGTCTCGTTAGGTCCGTACGCCGTGGAATGGGCTGTAGACAGCGCATCCTCCTGTTGCGACGCCTTGTAGGCAATTAGTGCCATCCCAGCCGAATTTCGGCCACGGCGGCCACCTCTATAGAGACTAGGACTGCGCTGGACATATTATAGCGCATAAGTGTATGCGCAGGCGCAAGTGCACCCCTGCACTCCTCGTTGTCCTGTTCCAATCCGTTGTCCTGTGCAATCAGACGCGATTGGAGAAAAACCAGAGCCGGCTGCTTAATTTTTTTAAAACTGAAATTTACCACTGGACCACGAGGCAGACTTAAACAATAAGAGCATCTCGATCAGAATTCCATCCCAGGATGAGTGCTAGTGTGCGCTCTACTGTCACTAGTCATCGATAGCCTCCGACTGCTCACATGCTCACTTAATGATGTCTTAAAATCTGTTAAGCGCTTCTAACAAAAATCATTTCTTGTTGTCTTCACGCCGTCATGCCAGGGGTCGACGACCGGTGGGTTGCAGCTTTTTGTCCCCTGATGATGGGAGTGATTTCCGAACACAATGATATGACTGCACATTATCGGTGATAGCATCCACGCGGAGCGCGCCTGTCGGAATTTCCAGGTGCCCAGGGAGCGTGACAGGTGTCACTTCCCGTGAGGTGCAGTGCTACTGCAACTAGCTCACGTTACACGTGCGGCCCATTCGGAGATCGCGATGAGCGAGGGCAATGTCTCTGCATAACGCCTGGAAGTGAGAATATTTATGGTGGTCTGCTTACCAAAAGACTCTGAGTGCGTGTTTGTCTCCGTTGTAATAATAAAGCGCACGGGTGACCAACTTGATTCGAGCTCCGATCGACGTTTCGCTGGTGAAACCCTGTGAGGTTTACAGTAGTAAAAATTTAAGTAAGGCTACACTTTTGCATGCGCTAATTATAGTGTTATTGACTGGCTGCGACTCTACCGCGAGCCACAGTCGACCTGCTGCCCACGCTGCAGTGTCTAGTACACATAATATAGGTGTAAAATGATTGTTGTTACGTTTCGGGCGGTCCTGGTGGCCAAATGGCAAAACTAGGACAAGCTATTTGATTGCTTTTATGGCCCCGTATACTTTAATAATATATAATTGTAAGTAATAAAAAGGCTATGAAAGAGTACTTGTCTTTACTTTGATTTATATTAGTTATTATAAATTATGTTCATGTTAAGATTTAGACGTTCTCTGTGCAGCAGCCGGTCCGGGATGGATGCGAGCAGCAGAAGATCGGTCGTCTTGGCGTTGATTGAAAGAGGCCTACGTCCAGCAGTGGGCCGATAAGGGCGGATAATGATGATGATGTTAATTGTAAGCAGAATATCCCGCACATACACACACCGCCATGGGACCCGCATCACTGTCTACAACTTCTTGCGCCACATTACCTCTCAACAGTCGCCAAGATAACGAACTGCGTAAATAGACGTGCGGTACGATACGTTTGCTGAAGAAACTAGCTTGGGTCATTTCACCTAAAGCTAGAAGAAAACCATCAAAACAGTTCTTAGATATAAGTAAGAATGCATCCATTCATTAGGCTATACTCATTACGGTGTATTTAGATTTTTCCCACAAATACATTACAACATGTGCTGGAACAACTTCTTACGAAATCTTATAAAAGCGTAATCTCGTTTTGTACACCAGTGCCTCCAGGGTCCTTTTGGTGCTGCCCCGATTCTTTTGGTACCAGCTTGAACTGTAGTATTTTACATAAAGCGAAGTTTCGATTGTATTGCCCCATCATATTGTAGCTGCAGAATTAGCCTTCTTCTTACGCCGGCGCTTCTAAGCTTAAATAAATCGTTGAGCCATTGTGATATTTCCCAACTTACCTCGGAATAATTTCAATGTTGACATCAAATGCCAAAGATAAATAAGAATAACGAAATATTTTTAGAAAAACACTATTAAATACAAAGAAACGAAAAACAATAGCGTATTGAGCAATATTTAATCACAAAGTTTAGCTGTTGATTGATTTGTGCCGAAAGCCTTAACATTTGCGTGCGCAATCTGTTCTCAGAAGACTAATGGACCTAACGATTGGCCCGTGCCAGATAATATGTATCCAAGTTTCCTTGGAACGATTATACACCGGACAATTGAGATCAGAGATTTATATCTAATATGATTTTTGATCGATGATTTTGTTCATCTATTTCCTTGTATCAAAAATTGACTATTGACTAGTTTTCACTTTTTGTTGATAAGTAAAACGAAAAAATGCTAGCTATAATGTTCATTGGTGTCCAGCTAAAACCATAGGTCCATGCAATTTATACCTATTGAGGCACTACGAAAGTCCATACGCATCTAAATAACTGCAGATCTGTCGCCTTATTTCTCTCCTCCTTTTCCATGGGCCCCCGGAATCTCACAAAAGCGGCACTTCTTCTTACTTTATTTATGAGATGTATCAGCTGACTCAGACGCATTTCTTCTAACACCGAATAGTACCTCCATCAACACATTTCTGTAACGTTTCGGAAACACACAAATATCAAAAATTCTGATCGAAATATTTCTTTGGGTACCGATTTTTATTGATCCCCAGCATCCAAGACGCTCGCCTCAAGGGTTTCTCCTGCATAATTACTGACGCTATTCAATTTCCAACTGCAATTGGCTGAAAATTGGATGATGGGCGAAAAAAATAATAACTTAACTGGTGGATGTTTTTTTGCTCATCCAGTTACGAGCGCAGGCCGGATGGGTGACCTTCTGGTGTTCAAAACCATTCCACCTCCATTCGTAATGGATACTTACACACCGCTTCTGCCGCCTGGGAATTATTATATAGGTTTAAAAAATAAAATAATTTCTAAGAGAGATGCCTTTACTGTTTTACTGGTGAATCGGCCCGGCAGGCCTGGAGAGATGTCTCTGTCGGCAAGATCTGATCGACTCGTGATATCCACTCCGTGCGGCTTGCGACAGTCCGTTAGTACGTTACTGGGGCCAGCACCTGAAACTGTATGTGTGGGCAACTCTAAAATCTCAGGATGTTTGTCGGCCTCCAACTCTTACAAATTTATCAAACGGGATCATTTCTCTCTCTCTCTCTCTCTCTCTCCTAACATTTAGAATAATTTTATGATCCTTCTGTACTTCCGGCTTCTTTGATCGGAAGGTCTTCGTCAGCAGACAGCAGTGGCATTTTGTCGTCTCGCCATCATGCCTGATGTGACTGCCCAGTACCCTCACCACGTGAGAATTAAAACCGAAGCAGGAAGCAGCCGCACCTCCCCTGTCGGTGGGTAGTCGTATAATGTTCGTCGATCTAATCAGCAGTGTGTTGCTTGTAATTTGGTACGTCCTTGCGTGATCGCGGAGCGGCGCTGCCTGTCTGTAATTAGGCTTGCTTCAAGCAAAGGCTACTGATAATTTGCCTCTTATCCGTATAGTGATGGGAAGATCATACATTTTCTATTACGTGTGTCGATATAGTGCGATGTGCGTATTTAGTGCTGTGGTCTAGAGGTAACATTCAACTATAGTTGGATCCCTGGATCGAGTCTCTATCTCTCTCAATCTACCAAAAAGTACGGATTTTAAATTTCTTACAATTCTCAAGAAACAGGAAATTGGCGGTGGAGAATACCTGTGCCTCGAAAAGCTGATTTTTCTCCCTTCGTATCGGACTGCCGTCGCATCGGAATAGGAGAATGTGCAAACTTGTGCACTGTTATTATGTCCTGTGCAGTTGTTTAGTCACTATAGAGATAGTCATAGCAGAAGTTCAGCGAGCAGGACGTATGTAGATGTACAATTATTATGTCAGAGAAAGTACAGTCCTGAAGTAAATTTATCCCAGGGCTTAGATCACCAGGACCAGCAGTGAGCTCCTGTCCGTGGCGGCTCACAGGTGGTTGTACATCGGAAGGGAATTTAGGAGGTTATTTTTTACCCCCTGAAGTGATTTTATGACGATGGATGACGTCACGAACGTTATCCATCTTTGTTTAATCGTCAAGACAACAGTGATCAACAAATAATATACTTTGATGATTATACGTAAATATAATATAATTATTTAATTATTCAGTTCCTTATTTAATATACTTATTATAATAATATAACCTGTACACTTCATCCTACTCATAGGATGTTTATTGTCGTAGTGGAAGTCTAGTTTCATATTCACAAACTGGCCACGGGCACCATCGTTTTGCCGACACAGGGTTGTAGACGTAAAACTGCAAAATTTATTATTAGCATGGAACCAGGCCTTCTATTACTAGTATATCGATTATTGCGTGGGTTTCGTTTGGGGAATAAATTCTAATAATATTACAGATGCACAGTTATGTAGTACCTATGCAAACTTATTATATAAAATTACTTAGCTTTTGTTAGATTTATATTTTGTTTTTGTTTTGTAAGATTTCAATGTTTCTTGGTATTGCCTCGGCGCTGACGAGAACGTCTGGCTCATGGAGAGGATCAAGTCGCGCCATCTGTCCCTGATACACATAGAGAACGAGAAAAGATAGAGTAGTTGCTAAAGATAGAGTAGAACGAGAAAAGTTAGAGTAGTTATTATTTCATAAGCAAATGGTTTAAAATCATTCAGTGAGAGGTTTCATTGCCTCATTGAAATCGGGCCAGTATGACGGCGGTACCTCTCACTCACATGATACTGAGTTCATTGTGATGGCTATCATATCACGTTTCGTGCGTGCATTTCGCCCGTTGCGAGAGTTCTGCACGTATCTGCAGAACCATAAACCGTTCGATCGTTAGTCCCTGTATGTTATGTTAAAGTCGCAGTCGCGCTTTATCAGGCGTAGCATAACAGTCTAGAAAAAGGTAAATCCGACCCAATAGATTGCTTATCATTTTCCGATACTTGATAAAGTTATATCCCATCCCAGCATATCTCAATATCTATTATAAATGAGACAGAGGCCTATCTTTTACTTCTTAAGTATATAACATGTAACGGTAAGCGTTTTTATTTCAATGTGTGAATTTTTCTAGATAACGTCTCACAATATTTGTTGATTAGGTGCCAATGTTCCCACGGACATAAGAAAGGCGTTTTCGCACACAAAGATTGTATCGATACTAAATCGTCGATAAAAGAGCATCTCTATAGTGTCAGTCAGAGCAGTCTACAATCAGGCTGGAGGCGTCGCGTGAACACAATAATATGGAGCGAGTCGATGGCAGCGTTTAACCGTCTAAGTGCGCAGTTGCACCGCATCTGCTCTAGCCGCACTGGCCAGGTGTGTTCGCTGGTCAGGAGCTGCACTGATGTGAGAACGAGTAAATATTGCTGTGTGATGAATGTCAAGGAAATATTTAGACGAGTTGTATTTACTCAATGACCAGTAGCGCCCCGCGGTTTCGAACGCGTAACTACGCTCCTATTGGTCGCAGATAACGCTATGTAACGTTCCCACATCGAAGGCATATAACCTCACTCATAAAACGTTGCTATTGAAATATTCATAAGAATGTGCGAGTGCTAGGTTCAATGAATGTTGGCGGAGTACCGCTCTGGGGCCGCGGATGTGTTCAACGAGTGTGAGTTGTGGAGGAGCAGGGCACATCGCCTCTGTGGTGCAGCGGTGCGGGTGTCGCCTGGTAGGACCGTTAGCCGCGACGGGTCCTCGGTTCGATCCCCAGGTCGAGGGGCAACAGTTGTTAAATGTTTTTCAGATTATTCGAGTATGCATTACGTTGTCCGTGATTGGAATGTGCCCGAAGTGGCCATAGGCTTACCACTATGACGTCATGGGCCTCAGTACCTTGGCTCATCGTGGCTACACTAGCACATCTCTGCCTACCTCTTCGAGGATAATAGGCGTGAAGGTACAGTACTCTGTACGGCTATAGGCGACTTCTACACTAATTGTTTCAACGAAGTTCACAACGTATTGTGATGGTACAACTTTGAGCACAGACAAATTAGTATGTGACGCTCCCCACCAAGGGTCAAGCCTTATCGTGGCGGTGGGGCTTAGTAACCTGAGGTGAACCCAGGCGAAGCCAATTGAACCGAGGGGGATCTTTGCACCCCTCTTATAAGAAGAGATCAGGAGGAGGAATCGCTCTCGGCACCCCTCTTTTAAGAAGAGGGGACCTAAGAGCAACAGGAGGAGGCGCTTCTGCGCACGGGGCAAGGGGCTATGATGGGAACCTCACCCCGTTGCACTGTCCCAAAGTCGGCGGGGTTATTCTGTAGTGTGGGGCAACCCCATCTGTGGAGGTGGAGTTAGTCCCTTAGGGTGCTGACTAGCCGTCGAGGTGCCCTGATGATTTGCTGTTCCGGGACACCTCACCAAGGGTGGCACTGATGGTACTCGCGGTGGTTTTTGTGGATGTTCGGCACTATCATGTCCCTCGACACCCACACACCACTGAACCCCACCCAGGGCCAGTGAAGGCGCGTAAATGCGTTTCTCCGCGTCAACAAAAAAAGTATGTAACGCTAAGTTAGGAAGATATTCTTTCATCTAAGTATATAATTCGAATAGCTATATAAAACTGTGTCCATGAACTGCGAAACGCGATAGAAGTTTGCCACTGCCGACGCCCAAGAACATGCGCATAATTACTGTGCCGAAGCGTTGTCCTGCTTTCCTACTACTACGAAAGGTGGCGTAAGCGACAGGTACCTAACCGGTCGTGCCGGCCCAATTCCGCTACGATGCAGCAGGACATTATCTCTTACTAATATATATGAATCTGAAGTGAAAGGTGTGTAAGATTCGGGAGCACACAGTAGAGCGTTACGCAGCTGTTACGGTGCTGTTACGGTGCTGTTACGTGCGGTTACAGAATCGCTATCGCACGCGATGGCACTCCTCATATTTTTCATACCTCGAGTTAAATCAATTCCTAAGGAGAACTCCAAAGAACCGTTATCCGTCCAGCGTACTATAGCAGGGTTATGATAAAAAAGGAACCCTTTAAGTAGTTTTATTTAGCATTATTTTCGTAACGTTTGATACAAATAAATGACTTCGCAAACTCAACACGGTCGCAACAAAAGATAACTAAAAACGGGACAGTCTCCGAGTAAACAAATTGCCTTTCAAACGAGTAAAAAAATCAACGAGGAACGTAAATCGTGGGGCGCGGCCGAAATGTCAGGCAAGGGGGAAAGGTTTTCAGCGTTCCCCCTACCAAAGGGTGGAAAATGGGGAATTCGGGTGACGGAAACACGTAATGGGGCCGAGTCACGCAGGCACGCAAATTACCGAGGCGCCAGCGTTAATGGTATTATTTTGTGCAGCGGGTTGGGGCAGGTGTTGTGGGGGGGAGGGGAGGGGGTTTTGAGTAGTATACATTACTTTATATGGATTGTATTCTTTTATGCTTGTGATATTGCAAGGCTCATAATTTTTCTAAATTGCTGCTAAAGGGGTTCTAATTGTTCGCTTCTATAGGTGCAACAGAACATAGTCCATAGTCATCCGCAAAAACGTGAGAAGCTACAGATACGTGTCTTCTTTGTCTGCGTCGGATCGCTTAGCGTTGGACAGGGCGTGTGAGCGGAACTCTATTATTTGATCTGCGTGTTGGGATTATACACTTAGAATATAAAACGTACCCTCTAAACGTCTATGCTATATACTTTGTTGTCCGCCCGCCAACAACCTTACAATTTGGTTAGAAGTTAGTTCATACAAAGCCATCAGCGTTCTATTATCTGAGGAAACAATACGAATATCGATAACTTATAATTTTAAACTTAAGTGTTCTTTTGGCGCGTTAGGGTAAAGCGATGAGAGTATTTCCTTACGATGCATGCGCACACCGTTATACCATAGTCAACAGCCGAGCTTTTCTCTTGTTACGCCAAAGAAGCGTAACTTCTAACGTGTGTACTTAAGTACACACACTCGTGTCTTATTTTATGATAACACGACCATCACACTGCTGTATTGATTTGCAAAGTAGATTATTACAAGCTACCGCGCCCGTGCCCCCCGTTTGTAGGGAACCCACGACTTGCAGGTACGACTCGCACTTGACAGGTTACTTTTTTTAATGAACAGCTTCCGTATTTGCCTTAACGATCAATTTCATAGTATCAAATATGTAAACTGATCCTTTAAACAGTTACAGAAGTGGTATTGCTACTGTGCAGCCCCATGTTCCCCAGTTCCCCTCGGCAGTTCATCATGTAGAGCCAGAGTAGACTGTCAGGTGATAGTAACTAGCGAATATCTTGCAAAGTATTAGAATAACCAAAAAACATTCCTAGAAAGCTAATATCCAGACTATAACTATGCACAATACAATTATTTACTACATACACCACAGCTGCCCAGCTGCATGTATACTACCTACATCACAGCTGCCCAGCTGCATGTATACTACCTACATCACAGCTGCCCAGCTGTGCATGTATACCACATAGATCACAGCTGCCCTGCTGCATGTATACTACATACATCACAGCTGCCCAGCTGTGCATGTATACTACATAGATCACAGCTGCCCTGCTGCATGTATACTACATACACCACAGCTGCCCAGCTGCATGTATACTACATACATCACAGCTGCCCAGCTGTGCATGTATACTACATAGATCACAGCTGCCCTGCTGCATGTATACTACATACACCACAGCTGCCCAGCTGCATATATACTACATACATCACAGCTGCCCAGCTGTGCATGTATACTACAAAGATCACAGCTGCCCTGCTGCATGTATACTACATACACCACAGCTGCCCAGCTACATGTATATTACATACACCACAGCTGCCCAGCTACATGTATACTACATACACCACAGCTGCCCAGCTGTGCATGTATACTACATAGACCACAGCTGCTCTGCTGCATGTATACTACATACACCACAGCTGCCCAGCTACATGTATATTACATACACCACAGCTGCCCAGCTACATGTATACAGATTTCATTTTTCAAAGCCACACTACTTTATATTGTGGCGGCTCATAAATGTGTTTGTCTACTAACCTTTGAAACATACACGCACGGAGTCCGAGTGAAACATACACGCACGGGGTCCGAGTGAAACATCTGCGAAAGGCGGACGCAGCCGGGCGGACAGACGGACCCACGGACCGACGAACATGGCCAAGTGCTTTAACATTTTGTCATTTGCATTGAACTTAAGCAATATTCCCCACTTCGACTAACACTCGCTTCAAAGGTGCATCTGCAAAAGCAAACCGTTATGAACGAGACTCATAATAGTTTATTACTCTAATGGTTTTTTTTTTAATTATTTAAAGGTTAAGCGATTATTACAAAGCAGTAGCTACCGAGACCCGCAAGTTTTAGTATTACACGTACGTAGTAGGTACACGTTAGCGAAATGAGTAAAAGTATTGTTTAAATGACAGTAAAAACTTTCCTCGGAATTAGACGAATAGCACGAACAGAAATAAGATAGGAAACTTTCCTTGGAATTTTATTGCACGACCGAAATCAGCTACAAAAACACTGTCGATCCTAGTCAAGTCAGCCCCGGTCAGGGAGCATTGCAACTGCTACGGGCCGGCACGGCCATACTTAGGACTCTTAGGAAATTGAAAAAATGTCGATAACAATTATTATCAAACCCTTGGCACTCGAATGCCTGGGGTGGCCCGTCGCGGTCTGTGGTCAAACATACTCACCAATAGACCACAAGAAACTCGGCTCTGAAACTGGCGTGAGGTGACAGCCCTGCTTTATTGTTTCCTGTTTGTCAAACTCTGGTGACCCATTGGGTGGAACGGGCAAAACAGTTGTCTTTACGAATCCATGTATCCTTTGATTTGTTGAAGAGAAAATACAATAAATAAACCTATATTTTTCATAGACTAGCATTGGCATGTTTAAGTCGATTTAGCGTACACGCCGGCGGCCGGGGGGAGCCGCCGGGCGGTGTCCCCGCGCGCAGCACATGCAACACTTGCGCAATCGTTGTTGCTATGAAACTCCCACAGTAAAGTCAATACCTTACACCCGCAGTTCAGACACTGGGAGTAGCTTCGTACGGGCGTACTTGACTTTTTAATGCACATAGCTCATAGGGAAACGAATAGTGGTCTTTCAGTGTCCACAGTGACAAGGCGATGCAACACGTCACGACCACAACGTTCATGGTGTCCGCTTATGTGAGGGTATTACAATAAAACTACTTTTACGGATCTTATCGCGGTATATCAAATTATTTATGTAGCCCGAGGTTTCAGAAGCTTTACAGCAACCATGTTTTTAAAAGTACCCGAAGAATTATAATTTTAATTGTTCCGATTAACGCAAACAGCACTTACTATATCTTTCCGTCTTGAGGTGTTATTTTTACTTTTTGATTTGATTATGTTCACCACCGAATCCCAAGCAGAGGGCAGAACCCAGCCATCTTCTCTATTGAATTTTGGATGTTTTTTTAATTTCAATAGCCTCACGGATCATCCTTTTAAGGAATCGGTGTTCACTAGTGAGGGTTTGCAGTTTATCAAGTCTAATGTAATGGCAGGGGCCAACTTCATGTTTCATATCGGCTATATGTTCTTTAACGCGAGTTCTTATAGATCTTTCACTTTGCCCTATATAGGAGAGTCTAGTCACAATCAAGCTTGTACACTCCTGCATCTTGCAGAGGGATGTGGCATTTCACTGATGGTAAGAACTGACTAATCTTCTTTGGTGGCTTAGAATAAGTTTTTATTGAAGCTCGCTTGAGAATATAGCCAATTTTATCAGTCACCCCTTTTAAGTATGGTAACATAGCAGTAATTAAGTATGGTAATGTAGCGGTAAGCGCCCGACAGCGGCTAGTTTCACTCGGCTTCTGTGGAGCAGACGGGGAACCCGAAGCTTGTTGTCTCGCTGAACTCGCTTGACACGTTGAAGTTCGGTATCCAGGTGTTGCTTGTCACAGATGCCTCGTGCTCTCTGAAACAAAGCTTTACCCGCGGTGGACAACTGTGTTGGATGGTGATGAGAATTTCCATTTAGTATCAGTATGGGTATGTTCTCTATACACCGTATGGCTGAACGTGTTGTTGGGACTACGGATGATCAAAACATCTAAGAAAACTAAAAATTTATTTGCCTCTAACTCCGTTGTAGATTGTATTTTGGAGTTTATACTATTTAGATGATTAAGGAATATGGTTACTTTATCCTTGGGTAAAATTGTGAAAGTACCATCAACATACCTCTTGTAGAACCTTGGTGTTATAGGTGAAGTTCGAAGGGCAGCCTCCTCAAAGTCCTCCATAAAGATATCTGCGACTACAGGCGATACTGTCGAACCCATCGCTACTCCGTCTATTTGTTTGTAGAATTGATGATTCCACATCATATAGCTAGACGTGAGGCAATGTTTTAATATATAATGTTGTGTAGTGGTAGGTTATTATCCCTCAGCTTTCCTGTTACTATTGATATCCACTCCTCTCTTGTTACGCATGTAAATAGGCATTGTACACCAGAACTGACCATAATTACATTGTCATAGAGATGTAGTTGTTGTGTCTTTTCGACAAAGTGGTATGAATCCCTTGCTAATGCTTTAGTGAGTCCACGAAGTGGTGATAGGACTTTCACCGATGTTGAGCCAATGTATAAGTTGGTGAATAAATTTGGCTAACTATTGGACGTAGTGGATCACCAGCCTTGTGTATTTTCGGCAACCCATACAGTTTCGACGATTTTGCACACTGTTTTTTACGTCCAGACTCAATGATTCGGAGTGTATTTTCATGAGATCACTGGTCCTTTTTACAACGCTGTTAGTTGGGTACATAAATAATTTAATAAACCGCGATTTAATCCGTAAAAGTAGTTTTATTGTAATGTTTAACATTCGCGTAAGCTTAAGACATCAATATATGTGAGGGTATCTTTTGCAGTCTATAACTAACCTACCAACTACACAATACCTGAGTGTTTCTTAAAGCAGTTAGCAATATTCGTAAGTAGGTTTATCAACTATTTAGGCCTAGTTCTTTTAGAAAAATGCAATTGCGCAAGCCGGGGGTTCCGTACGGGTTTGGAGGGGGCAGCATAACAACTAAACATATGTCAAATCTGCTGGATCACTATTTTTATACAAAACGAACTACAAGAGAAACCACTACCCCACCCGTAATGGTTTTCTGTGATACACTCCCGTAAGTATAATAGCCTAAGGGGGGGGGGGGGCTCCATCCGGCCTCTGTTATTCAAGGGGCAAAGCCGGGGCGGATCGCAAGTATAATATACTTAACACTTGTAAAAACTTACATAGTTATGTTTTTGTTTAGATCTTTATTTTGTTTTGGGGTTTGTATCCAACAAAGACATGACAACAACATAGTATCTTCCTACGTGGACATGTGACCGCTTCACATTAACAGTACAACAAAGTACTAAGACATCAGTAGTACACCTACTCTGTACTATCTAAGACATCAGTACACCTATTCTGGGCTATCTAAAACATCAGTACACCTACACTGTACAATATAAGACATCAGTACACCTACTCTGTACTATCTAAGACATCAGTACACCTACTCTGTACCACCTAAGACATCAGTACACCTACTCTGTACAATATAAGTCATCTGTACACCTACTCTGTACTATATAAGACATCAGTACACCTACACAGTACAATATAAGTCATCAGTACACCTACTCTGTACTATCTAAGACATCAGTACACCTACACAGTACCATCTAAGACATCAGTACACCTACTCTGTACTATCTAAGACATCAGTACACCTACTCTGCATTATCTAAGACATCAGTACACCTACTCTGTACCATCTACGACATCAGTACACCTACCCTGTGCTATCTAAGACATCAGTACACCTACTCTGTACAATATAAGTCATCTGTACACCTACTCTGTACTATATAAGACATCAGTACACCTACACAGTACAATATAAGTCATCAGTACACCTACTCTGTACTATCTAAGACATCAGTACACCTACACGGTACCATCTAAGACATCAGTACACCTACTCTGCATTATCTAAGACATCAGTACACCTACTCTGTACCATCTACGACATCAGTACACCTACCCTGTGCTATCTAAGACATCAGTACACCTACTCTGTACAATATAAGTCATCTGTACACCTACTCTGTACTATATAAGACATCAGTACACCTACACAGTACAATATAAGTCATCAGTACACCTACTCTGTACTATCTAAGACATCAGTACACCTACACAGTACCATCTAAGACATCAGTACACCTACTCTGTACTATCTACGACATCAGTACACCTACTCTGCATTATCTAAGACATCAGTACACCTACTCTGTACCATCTACGACATCAGTACACCTACCCTGTGCTATCTAAGACATCAGTACACCTACTCTGCATTATCTAAGACATCAGTACACCTACTCTGTACTATCTAAGACATCAGTACACCTACTCCGTATTATCTAAGACATCAGTACACTCTGGTTGCCTATGTTTATATAAATTAGTCTTCCGACATCTGTACACGGTCGATGTAAGTATATTAATTATTTCCAGGATTAAATGGAGACTTCGTCATCGGACTACAGCGACGAGGAGGTAGGCGTGGTGGCGAGGGGGCAGCGGCTGTGGGTGAGAGGCGTCCGCGCGGGCACCACGTGCGCAGACATCGTGCGCGCTCTGCAGGACGCGCCTGAAGGTAGCGCTACAGTCACTACAATAATGTATTGCCCTCCTAGTCTAACCTCAAGTACGGCATTCTGAATTCCTCCCCATCTCATTCATCGGAATAGTCGGCAGACCGACGCGACCAGAAAGAGTAGGCACATAAAAGGCGCGCGCCAGTCGCCGACGTGTTCTCCGAGGCAAGGGGGTGTAACACATAGAAATAATGTAGATAGACAAGGGGAGCCAGCCAGCAACGCGGCCGTCTAAGTTCAAAGAGGCATCAAGTGTGGTTCACTATCTGTCTCTCATTTTTAAAACACTTCTCTCTACGCTCATCTTTCTTCCCCAACAACCAAGACGACCACTAGCAGTCTCATAGCTGACTATGGCATCCCTTGTCCGTCTATACTATCTCTATGCAACTTACTGATTTTAAAATGTTATTAGAAAATGAGTAAAATATCATTGGTGTTCCGACATGGGACTTACGGTCTGCGACCACACACAACACTAAGCCACAATACAGGTGGCTTGTGGTTAGGAGAGCCACATTCATTAAATAACAATCCGTTGTCTAGTTGTGCCTATTACACAGTTCCTTACGGTACTTAACACAGCGCCAGGCTAGTGGTAACATCAGCCCGCATAGAAACCCTTAACCCAGGGATATGAAATGCCCACCGTTGGCCCGATCGCCGTACCAAATGACACAAAGTGCTCGGCTCGGGACAGAACTTCAGTCGCTTTTTTTTTCGCCATTAGTATATCGCATGTTTGACACAGGAATGATGTGCCGGTAAAGCGTCAGCGACATCTGTGAATACTAAAACATCTCGCAGATAAAGAAACCTTTTGGTGCAGAGTTTGATCTCAAGCTTATTATATATAAATGATGTAATGACGTTTTTCAGCTGCCGAAGGAGGACTCTGTGAGGGCGAGTGGGTGCTGGCGGAGAGGTGGCGGGGCGTGGAGAGGCCTCTCCCGCCCGATGTCCCAGTCCTACTCGTGTTAGCAGCCTGGGGCGATGCCAGGCATGAAGTAAGTTTTAAAACTGCCCTGCAATTTACAGACAATTGTGGAGAAGCTGACCAGCGCGCACATGATAATTTACATTTAGCAAATATGATAGCGTCTTAACTGCGTCAAATTTCATTCCGGTACAAACACAAAATCAGAAAATCGTAATAATATATAGGCCCTTTTAAAATAAGTAGAAGTCTAATGCACCTTATTTTCTATTGTTATGTTTGTATAAGAGAGAGAGAGAAAGCGGTAGTGACATGCTGCACCACAGCCGAACTGGACCGATAACGCGACTGTGGAGCTACCTCTCGCTCACGTGACGGCGACGGTTATGCCGTAGCGTTCCGTGTGGTTTGTGAGTATCTGGTGGTCCTTTGGAGGGACATAAATAGGCCTGGATATTAATCAAAAGATTCAGACTCGATTGCTTCCTTATAGTCCTATTTAAAAAAAAAGCATCTAGGAAATGCTTCATATTCCTATTGACTTCCAGGTTCGCTTATCACTGCGGCGCCTATCAAGCGGCGGCGAGGACGACTCGGGACGGGACAGCGACGGCGGGAGTCGCTCGAGAGCTCGGCGACGCAAGAAGAACCTGCGCGCCGCCAGCCCACCACCGCGCGCCCGGAGCGAGGACCCGGCAGCGCGGCTCGTGTCCGTCATACAGCACCAGACGAGAACAATACACCAGCAGCTAGACAAACTCAGGTTAGTGCTTCATCACACATGGGGACTGAGTTTGACGACCATATCACTTGATACCCATAACATCCACACTTTGCAGATGCGTCGTCTTCTTTTACCCAATGGCCCGCCGGACTCTCGCAATAGAGAGTATGAACCTGAGCCTGTGGCGCATACTCGGACGTGTTCCATCCGAACAAGGTGCCGCAATGGCACTACACATCTTCAATATTTGAATAAAAATTACAAAAATGTAATAATTTTACCGAATGAGACACATGGTCAGCTGATGTCTGCAATCAATGAATGATCAATTTTAAAAGTTTCAGACCACGAAGTATTCCGACAGGCTGAAATCTCCTGATTTTTGAATAATTATTATTGTTGACGCAACAAATAAGATATTGATATTGACTGTAAGCAACGTAATTTCTATTAGACGTGTGCAGTGTTTAGATATTGAGCCGTTTCCGTAGATGTGGACGTTTACTATTATTTACTATTACAGAGAACAAGAAAAGCTGATCGACCAACTGGAAGACCAAACACACAAAAGTAGAATGGAAAAGCACGGGACCAATTATCTGTTAGAATCATACCTACGCGACCTTGGGAGATGCAGTGAGGTTAACGACAGCCAAACTGCAAACAGCGACAGTGGGGTCGGAGTAGGAAGCGGAACACCTCCCAGGAGACACACGAAACACAAATCCAGACGAGAGAGACAGCTGATGCGAGAACACTACTTCACTAAAGAGCTCACTCACATCTGCCAAGTTAATTCCGAAAGACTGATGCAAGCTCAGAACGATACAGATTCAGACGCCTCCGCTGACGAACTGACAAAAATTAGAGAAGAGATCGATCTTCTAGAAAAACTAGCAATCGTCAATAAACGGTTACACCGCGAAGAAGAACTCGTGGTCCGATTGACGGCCAAAGTGAAGAGATATATGGACGAGAACAGAGCGAACAGTTGCGAGAACGCATCTCAAGTGACAGACCTCATAGACAACATAGAAGAGGAGCTGTCAACAACTGCAAAGCAAATGAAAGACAACGCCCTCGAGCTGGAACAAGCGGACAAGGAAATAGAGTTCCGAATGAAGCTGCTGGACGAGCTGACGTCACAACTGGAGGAGGAGGAGTTGCAGAACGCTGTACTGGAGAGGCAGCTGAGCGAGGCTTCCAGCAGGCAGCCGATACTGTTACAGGAGAGCTACGTGCCAGTGCTGGACCAAACGAGTAACGTGCAGCCCGTGTTTAACTGTACCAATAACGGGTATGAACTGGATACTCTCGTATGACATCGGATATGATTCGAAAATTTTGATCCAAAGATCTGTGCGTCTAGTTAGATTTCTACAAAGTATGTATAGCAGGACTAGGCGAATTGACAAGTGAATTTTAACTCACTTTTACTGCACTACGTCATTTTGGAATTCAGTACGAAACGAGTCATCAGTGCCTTATAGTATACTTTATAGAAATACACTAGAAGTACAGTTTTGAATTTACCAATGTGTTATAATTATACAATTGTCCTACTGTAAAGTATATTTAAACATGCAATATAATGGTGCTAAGATATATTATTAAGTATAATGCCTGTACTAACTTAGAATAGCGGACAGCGGAGAGAAAAAAAATTATATATATATAATGCAATACCAAAAATTGTACAACGGAACCACCAATTCAACATGTACATAGGTAGCCCTAGTCAACTCGAGTAGACGATTATTAGAAGTTATTTGTAATGTGTACTTAACCCATTAAAGGAGAAATAAAATTTATGAAACAACACGAGACTTATAACTTCCACTTCAAACTTTTCTCTAGAAGAGAAATTGTCTTGACTTCTTTCTATAGAATAGGGGGGCAAACGAGCAATCGGAGCCTCTAACAACTATCGACGCCCATGAACATCCACATAGTTACGATGCGTTGCCCTCCTTTCCCCCCTCACCAATGGGCCACCGGCTACTCAGAAACCGCACGAAACGCGTCACTGAAGATGTCACTTTACGGCATTATACTGCCGTAAAGTGAGCGAGAGGTACCTCCCCGGTCGTGCCGGCCAAATTCCGTTGCATAGGAGGATGTAGTGTCATGCTCTATGCATGGCACTACCTACTACTTTATCGAATTATCGCCGATGTATGGATAATGTAAGCAACAAGATAATTCAGTGGACAGGTCTACTGTACCACTTCATCACACATTTCACTCCTGCTGTTATAGTAAAGAACCACCACTCATGAAACGCGTCGGCACAAGCTCTGACGGTGCAGATGTGTGTGGGCGTCAGTGGTCACACTCGCATGTATACGGAATCATTGCGGAATGTTCGTATTACATTTGTCTTATAGTTTGTAGGGTAAACAACTACTGACTACCGACGATCATAAGCATCCACCTGCCCTCCTTTAGCCTCTTCGTTAGTGAGACACCGGAAACACAACAAAGGCCAAGGCGGCACCGTGTAGGCGAGAGGAGTAGCCCGGCGCCACCGGGGCTTACTCTGCACCAATGACAAGGGGCGCGGTTGGTACATCCAAAACCATATACTAATTGTTAAATTGAATGTACTGATTAAATGACTACACCTGTCAAAGGAGAACTTACACGTCACAGAGAAATAAACAAGGACAACATATAAAAGTGCTTTATTTAATAATACAAAATACATAATACATATTATGGATTGAACATTCCTCTTGCCTCGGCCAGTACTTAGGTTCGCGGCTAAACATACTTTTGTATAACAAAACTATAAAAAAATCTCAAGATTCCACAATCCATGGCTTGTACGCAGAAACTCATTGCACATATATATTGATTACATAAACATTTTTATGCTGCTAATGCTAAACTCGCTTATTGGCAGTGTTTTAATAAATACAATATCATGTCTGCTTAACTTTATAAGAACGCACGTCATGTTAATCTAAGTGGCCTTCAAAAACTAGTCACTGTTGGAAAAACAAAAAACAACACATAAATAGAGTTTTATAAAACAAATACAGGAAAATAATTTCTAGGAGTTTCTACCGCGTAGGGAGCGCTACCTGGATTATATTTTGTTGGTCGGATAGATGGCGCTTTTCGAAATGGTCCTGCACTAATCAAAAAGATGGCGCTAGTTGTGACATCTCGTATTAAGGTAGTAGGGATTTATTACAACTAAAAATTAAGTTGCGGTTTCACTTGCGCACTTACATAATTATTTTGAAATACAAAATATTCGAGTTCAACGATTCCAAGTACTGGCCGAGGCAACCTTTGTCACCATACAAAACAAAAGGTAGTAGCAAGGCTTCAATAGACCCCAGAAGATATACAAAACTCAACACTTTGAAACCCCCCACGGTATCTGCCCGATCGTTCTCGACATCCTGTGGAGCGTCTTGCAGCCGAGCGACTATTCCGTGTCCATTGCCACCTGGAATAAACAAAATGTCTCCCATATACTTTCATCACGTATACTGTTAACCCGACGCAGGCGCGCCCGACCTCAGGCGACTCAGCCGGGCGGAGGGTGGTACTCCCGCTTAAAGAGCGGCGTGAATTGCTGACGTCGCTCTTCGCGCAATCCGAGCATTAAAAAAACTGATTCATTACTGTTTGATTAATTATTGAAATCACAGCTTCACTCAAATAGTCATATAATACATACAGTATAGTCAACAAGTAAATAAATTCTTTCAATAAAAAAAATCTGTTTAGTTAATACCAGTGATCGACTGACGCAAGCGCGTATCTATATGTAGATAACGCAATGTGTCCGCTAAGGGCACATACAGTTCACCGAACATAAGGCTTGTAATCAATAATAACGATAAGTTACAATGTTGTATGCTGCTGTTAAAAGAACTTGTCACAAGTTTTACGATAACCAGCAACAGCCAGACTTTTGTTTACTCTGTTTATTCATTTTTAATATTTGTACACTTGTTACTCGACTGCGTCAGGAGGAGGTATGTAGATTGTCTATACACATGTCCCGCACAAACGAACATTCAAAGTCATTTCGTGATGACACATGCATTAACACCTGCATATGCAATTCTTTTGCCCCTTTTCGCCCCTTACGGGAGGGGGGGGGGGGGGAATGCCAATGGACGCTTAAAAACCACACAAAATGCAACAGCATAGCCATCACTTTTACGACTGTATCATGTGAGCAAGAGGTACCTCCCCGGCACGCCCCTCCGACTGCAATGCAGTGTGGTACTATGGGACATAATGGACGGATTTTAATATATGAGCGTCGTAATAATTATCTTGATTTATGAGCGAGTGAAATACATTTAAACAAAAATAAAAACAAACAACTGACGGCTCACAAATGTGAACATCACCCCGTGTACGCTGATGATCTCGCGGTTCCCCGTTTGTTTACACGATGTGGGTATGTGGGTACATATGAGGTCCATAGCCGAAGTTCTTTTTGAGTGAAACACCATTGGTTGACCGTTATGTGTCTACTTGTAAACTTGTTAAGCCAACATAAACGTGAGAGTTTACTGCCCTCCCACAGCCGCAGTAACTTTATAGCCTGTCCGATGATACCACGCATCATGAGGCAGACGAAACCGACCCGACTATACTCCGAGCTTATTCTGATAGACGATATGCCGGCTGGCTCAGAGGGTGGTTTCGAATCCCGCCTTGGTCATGATGTTTTATTTATATTATATGCACTTCTATGGTAAAAATCTTAAATTTATAAATAATATAAATATATTTCCTTTGTCTAGTGCCGCTGTACACATGTCTACAGATGTTATGCTGATATTGTAGCACCATGGAGCAAACAAGCAAACGCAGCCTTCTGGTGACTACCGACGCCCATAAACATACGATCAACGCTGATTTGATCTTGGTTTGATGAGTTTATGATGCGTTGTGCTCCTTCACCTTTTCCCCAAATGGGCCACCGTACTCTCATAAACTACGCAATACGTGTCAGCATGTCCATCATATAATGCTGGTATTATAAAACCGAGTTGTACCTCCCTAGCCGTGCCGTCGTGTCCCCTCACTGCGGCAATGGCACAAGGGTTTGAGTACTAGAGTTACAGACAGACAGAGTGCAATATTTTACGGTCTGCTATTCACTGTACGCTTGAAATGGCAGTGGGCTGATAGCAGCTGGACCAGAAGGACACAAGGTTTAGTGGCTCCAGCAAGCCGCGGCCAAGAGTTGTTCTAGCGTTGACCAAGTGAGAAAACCTTGCAGTGGGCCAAGTAGGTCGCGATTAGCTAGGGATAGGTCGTGTTGATGTTCACTAGCCTGGCAAGGTGAGGCCGTCTCTAATTGTTACATGTGTAATGTATTCTGTATGTGTCTGTACTTTCATGAGCTATCGTTACATGAGATCAATTGTGGAAACCTGCTACTGTTAAATAAATAATTGGAGTGACCTATGTGTTAATATATCTAGCAAACCGATGATGCAACTATTTTAACATTTCATATTGTGACAAGAGAACATATAATAGACTGTCCGTATCAATGTCATGTAAGTAGCAGTATATTTCATGTCATGTCAGTGAATATCGCTGTATACTTAATTTCATTTTTTCAAATTTTAGGAGCTTAGAATAGAATATTATTCAATTTTTTGAACAATAAGGACAGAGACTCCGTGGCGCAACGGTAGCGCGTCTGACTCCAGATCAGAAGGTTGCGTGTTCAAATCACGTCGGGGTCAATTTCTTTTTATTTTCGTTTTATAAGAAAATTGAAAAATAATAATGTATATTTTTTCTAACATAATGTATAAGATTCATTATCGTGTTTAAAATGTTTGGATGCAGATAAAACGACATTCGCTGACCCTGTCATTCAATTAATGTTTATCAAGCGGGGTCAATGATCGAGCCAATAAAGAATACGAACGCAAGTCGTATGAGTAGGTACAGAGTAACGGCAGCACACAGCGGTCCCGAGCGTGCAACGATGAACATCCTGACTCGAACCACGTGTGTGGCCAACCTTCTGCTAGCAGTAACATGTATCAATTTAAAATATCTGGATCCAACCGTATTGCAAACGAAAACATCGGCGGAAATTCAACAGGAGACCGCGACAGATTTGATCAGCAAATATTCCAATATTGACGTTTCGGTGACCGTGCAGCCAGTTCTATTTCAAGATAACAAAGACGTCTTCATACTGAGAACAGTCGACGGAAAACTGCGTATCCGCGCCAGTTCCGGAGTCGCGGCCGTTTGGGGTTTCAACTACTATTTAAAGAAGTATTGCAAGAGTCAAATAGCTTGGCAAGTGCAGCGTGTGTCCATACCAGACCCTCTGCCTGAAGCGAATGAGGTTGTCGTGGCAAATGACAGATTCCGGTACTACGAAAACGTATGCACCGCCTCCTACAGCTTCGTCTGGTGGACCGCCGAGGACTGGCAAAAGCATGTCGAATGGATGGCATTGAACGGAATCAACGTGGCGCTAGCACCCGTCGCACAAGAATCAGTTTGGGCGAAAGTTTACAAAGATATCGGAATGACGGAAGAGGAAATCAATGAACATTTCACAGGTCCAGCGTTCCTCTCCTGGCTCCGGATGGGCAACGTCCACGGATGGGGCGGGCCGCTGATGCAGTCATGGCACGATCGGCAGCAGAACATAGAGGACGCAGTCATAGACCAGATGTACAGACTCGGGATAGTGCCGGTGTTGCCGGCTTTCAATGGGCACGTACCGAGAGCGTTTGCTAGAATTTACACAAATAGTACCTTCTACGCCGTACAGTCTTGGAACAAGTTTGATAATGACTACTGCTGCAACCTCTTCCTACAACCGAGTGATCCGTTATTCAAAGAAATCGGTAAATACTTTCTAAAGGATATCACGACCAGGCACGGATTGAGTAACATATACGCGGCGGATCCGTTTAATGAGGTCGTTATACAGCCGTGGTCTACTACTCTCATAGAACAGACGTCGCGGGCGATATTCTCAACTCTTGAAGACGTGGACAAAGATGCGGTATGGCTGGTACAAAATTGGATGTTCGTTCACAATCCTCTCTCGTGGTCGTCACAGAGGGTACGGACCTTCTTAACGTCTGTTCCCAACGGCAGACTGCTCGTACTCGACTTACAGTCGGAGCAGTGGCCCCAGTACGAATTATACGACATGTACTACGGCCAGCCCTTCTTGTGGTGCATGCTACACAACTTTGGCGGGACCCTGGGAATGTTTGGGAATACTAAAACAATTAATAAAGACGTTTATGTAGCAAGGGGCCGCAGCAACAGCACGATGATCGGAATAGGCCTGACTCCAGAGGGTATCAATCAGAATTATGTCATATACGACCTGATGTTAGAATCTGCTTGGCGGAAAACGCCCGTTGAAGATTTAAACGCCTGGATAGGGGACTACTCCGAGAGAAGATACGGGTGCAATGGTACCGCTATAGCTTGGCGATACCTACTGAAGAGCGTGTACAGCTTTGAAGGACTGAACAGGATAAGAGGCAAATATGTCGTCACCCGACGTCCCAGTTTCAAAATAAAACCATGGGCTTGGTATAAAGGTCATGATATTTTTGAGGCACTTAAATATCTCGTGTTCGGTGCTCGAGACGATTGCAACTCTGACGCCTACAAACACGACCTGGTGGACGTCACCAGACAAGCGTTGCAGTACAGAACTGATCAGCTGTACCTGAATATCTTAAACGACAAAGACTCCCATATGTGGATGTTCAACACGTCGATAAATCGATTTCTTGATGCTATGAATGACATGGAAACCATTTTGGCAACCAATGATGACTTCAGCACAACAAACTTCTTCGACAAAGCGCGGAGTGTCGCATCGAACAAAATAGAATCATACCTATACGAGTTGGCCGCTCGCAACCAGGTCACACTGTGGGGGCCTAATGGAGAAATTACGGATTATGCTTGCAAACAGTGGGCGGAAATGTTCCATTACTATTACATCCCCCGGTGGCGCAAGTTCCTGTCGCTGGCACTAGATGCTAAGAGAAAAAATGAAACATTTGATGAAAAATCAGCACAAAGTGTTGTGAGGGTGTCTGTAGAGGAACCTTTTGCATCAACAGTTATAGATAGGTTACCAAGTGTAGACACAAGGATGTTTGCTGTGAAAGTTTACGAGAAATGGGCTCATGTATCGAACCTAATCGACCTACCCATGACTGTTATAAGACCGAGCCCGAACAAGATTACAACCCTAGCCGATGTGGACCCCGACGAGGTCGACTCGGAACTTGTGCCTACCGCTGCATTGATGCGCACAACTGTACCAAATTAATAACTGCTTGCAACATGTACCAGAAGTTGTTAAATCGTGTCTATCGTAATTTTATTTTTCATTCTGCTCAAATCGAACAAAGATACTAGATCGATGACTGAAGCTTGGATAGTGTTATTAAAAGACTGAACTTGGCTATGATGTTTAAAGTAAATTATCCTTTATCTAAATAAAATCAACATTTTTGTTCGAAATAAAACTAATGTTATATCTTAAAATGAATATGTTTTAACAATGTTTTTTATGTAGAATGGGGATTAAAACGAGCAATCGAACACGACACTATTCCGATGCGTTGCCCGACTTCGCCCGCCCCCCGGCCAATGGGCCACCGGCTACTCACAAACCACACAAAAGGCGACACTGAAGATGTCACTTTACGGCGCTATTATGTGAGCGAGAGGTACCTCCCCGGTGGTACCGGCCCAATTCCGTTGCATAGTGCATGACACTACATCCTCCTACGCAGTATGGCACTACCTGTTCCTAAAGTGTGAATTTGCTTTCGTTTTTGACCATTAGTATATCCTATTGCCGGGCACAACTATCTGTTTCCCACCTAGTTGTTAAACCTGGATAACATCGAGGAGGTCCAGGTACGAAAACAAGCGTTTGAAGTACTGATGACTACCAACACAAAAAACATCTGCAGCAACTGGTGCCGCAGATAGTTGCCAGGGAAACGGAATTGATGTTAATTGGATGATTGTGAATCATACCTGTGGCTGGGGATCTCTGTCCTCTGTCTCGGCAGGCTGCTCCCCCGTGCCGGCGTCGCCTGTGGCCGCAGCCCCGCCGCCGCGCCGCTCCTCTCCCTCCACCAGAGCCAAGTATCTGGCCAGATCTGCCTCCTCACATACACGTAATGGTGTCTTTGGACCGACAATAGCAATTGAAACATTCTGAAAAAATATTTAAGTTAAATAACTTTAAGGTAAAGACATGCTTTGTGCAATTATATATAAAGGAGCAGACTGCCTGCAATGCATTTATAATAAATTTCCTTGTTCGTACAGAACCCTCATTATATTATAAATGTATATTAATATATTTTAATAGAATAAGGGGCAAACGAGCATACGGAGCATATTTACGACCACCGATGCCCATGAACATCCACATAATTAGTATTCCGATGCATTGCCCTTCTTTCCCACCCCTCAATGGGCCATTAATAAATTTACTTTGTACTTGTTGTTTTATATGTGTGTGTATACCTTAGTATTGAGATCTACTTCATTGGGTAGTGTATCTCTTAAAGCTCTCAAACCATGAGCCACTAACTCTTGCAGGTCACAATCTTGGAATGTGTTAAGATGTTTCTCCAAATAGGTACGAGCAGATTGTGAACGAGCGCCAATCGCCATGGCGCGACAGTCGAAGAAGTTGGCAGACGGACACGTCTGGTAGATGTGCGGTCCTTGATCCTGGAGAAATATTTTGTGAAAATATCATGCGAAAATTCACATCCACTTAATTTTATAATTTTAGTTTTTTTAGGGAAACTATGTAGGATTTGTTTATCAAATAAACAGCCACAATATAAAATAATTTTAGTGCTGATAAATGGTTCTAATAAAATTTTAAATATTCTATAAATATATTCCAATGATGATATATCAGTATGCTTTGTATACACATTTAAAAAAGAAACGAAAAACTTTAGATCAAATTTGATAGATCTAACAATACATCACATGTTATACCAACAAGTTTATGTGGCTAAACTACTGGCATACTAGTATACTGTTAGATCATAAGAATCATTATCATTTGTTAATGATTGATCAATATAGGAGTATGAGGCTTATAATCCTAGACAGTCATACACATTATTATCATCAATGGTTGTGTCAATAGCCTACACAAAGGTGAACAGAAAGAAATGACATTTATAGGCAGGCCACTGTGATACCCTCTGTAACAAAACAGCGCCATTGCTACCTTACTGCAGAACCGGGCAAGCATGATCAGACAGATATCTCCTATTCTAGTAGCAGTGGTATACACTGTGAGATTGTGCTGTTGTTTTTCACTTCAATGGACTGTTTAGTCCAGAGAACATATTGTACAGATGGAGCGAGAGTTGGCAGTGCATTTGCTATACCTCAGATGTGCTAAATTTTATAGGTTTTGGTTGTATTTGATTGCTGTTTATGTTATATTGTATTGAAGAACAGAAGTACTTACATCGTAGCCTGCAACTAATAATCCTACTCCCAGGGGTCGCTTGTCATACCTCTGAGTGCAGATCTGCATTTTATTTCCAACAAGTCCAATAAGTCTTCCAACAGGCATGGGTGCATCATGAGAATAACGATGATTCAGACATTCCGTTCTCATGAAACGGCTGTAAGCATTAAGAGAAGTGGTATCACACGATGCCTCATGGCTAAAAGTGCAATGCCAAAGCATATCTATAGATATTATACAAATATATATAGGTATAAGACAAGGCATGTAAATTAAATTATCATTTTAGCATAATAGTGATTGCCATGCAATTGAATTTTTTCTTGATCATTTGATTATTGTTAATCGTTGATTTCTTACAGAAAGTGTAACTATAGCATACAACGTAATATGTGTCATATTGTCACATAGTTCGTGACTTACATGAGATTTAAAAACCGAAAAAACACAGGACACTAGACTCAGAGTAGTGGACAACAAAATAGAAACAACAATGTCCTCTGTCTATTGCCTACCGAGGCATGTTATGGCTAGTGGCGGTGACTGGATTGCAAGACAAGACAAGGATGGCAAGACATTAATATTGGGCTGCAGATAAATTTCTCAGCGAGGATGTCAAGTATACAATGTAATAAAAGAGGTCAACCTGAATGGCGCTTCACATGGCACACCTACACATTGGCCTGCAGATCCAGAAAAGAGCAAGATCTGTTAGATTCTTTTACAATTAAACACATCGCACGCAGCCAAATTGAAGTAGAGTGATGTGTTGACATATCATCAGATAATGCGCCGATGCGATTCAGTAATAACAAATACATACTGCAAAACAATCCTCATTGAGCTGTCAAAAATGCTCTATAATCACAAAAGAGACTAGGAAAAGATTCAAAACAAAATAGTGGAATCTATAAATTTCAACATGCCTTATACAATGAAGAAAATATCGAAATAGTTAGAGAATGACTCCATAAGCCCATTCATCTAGCCTCAAAAGTAGCAACACCCTAAAACCAAATCTAAGTTCACTGACTCTATGCACATTAAAAACAAAGTTAAGGAAAGGAGAAAACTAAGAAAAGAAATGGCATTTCACAAGATATCCTAGTGATAAGAAAAGCTTTCAGCAAATGTTCCGAAGAATTAAAACAATTTAGTAAGAGGTAATGCATGCTGCATAGGAGCAGGTAGTGCCCCCACCTTGGTTCAAGCCTTGTAGTGGCGGTGGGGCTTAGTATGAAACCCAGGCAATGCCAATTGAACTGAGGGGGATCTTTGCACCCCTCTTATAAGAAGAGGGGACCAAAGAGCAACAGGAGGCGCTTTCGTGCATGGGGCAAGAGGCGAGGATGGGAACCTCACCCCCATTACATTATCCCAATGTCGGTGGGGTTGTCCTGTAGTGGGGCAACCCCACCGGTGGAGGTGGAGCCGGCCCCTTAGGGGGCTGACTAGTCGTCGAGTTACCCTGGTGATTTGTTGTTCCAGGGCACCTCACCAAGGGTAGCACTGATGGAATGCGTGGTGGTTTTTGTGGGTAATCAGCACTATCATGTGCCGCGAGCCCCACACACCACTGGACCCCATCCAGGGACAGTGAAGATGCATAAATGTGTCTCTCCCTGTCAAAAAATTAAACAAAAAAGGAGCAGGTAGCGCCATGCTGGTACATGACACTATATCCTCGTATGTACTGGAATTGGGCAGGCACGACCAGGTAGGTACCTCTTGCTTAATACTTCTGTAAGGTGACACCTACTGTGTCGCATTTCGTGCGGTTTGTGAGTAGCCGGTGGTCCATTGGAGTGGGGGGGAGGTGACAATTAGGGCAACACATTGACATAGGTATGCTCACACTGATTGCTATGTTACAGAAATGATAAAAAATTGAAAAAACCTATATTTTATGCATTTCTCAGAAGCATTTACTTGGGAGATCGCAAGATCCTGTTTTTGGTAACATAATTGGCATACCTGAGCATACGTGCATCAGCCGTTAAACCAGAAATGGAGATTCCAATATGGTCATCAATGGGAATTATTTTCTTTTGATAAGCAGAGAGCTCACTGACAGCTCGTTTTAAGGCAATCAAAAGGGCAAAGTCCTTATTTTTCAAGCCTACTGTAGCAGAGCCGAGTTTGACAGCCTCCATGGCATACTCGACCTGGTGGAGACGGCCTTGAGGACTCCATACTGTAACGTCACTGTCATATTGATTACGGAACTGAAAATAACAAGGATTTTTATATGTTTATCTGATTAGTTTTATATATATACAATAGCTATTATACTATTTAATGGGAACTGTTTGTAGTTTACTAACATTGTGTTAAAATAAATTATGATTACTACTATTTATTCATAAACTTCGGCAGCAAACAAGGTTATAATTATAATGAATAATGATACATGTATTTTTACCAAACTGGAAACTAAAATAAATGATATTAAATATTCTAGTTACTCATCTTTTATATTATGTTTACGTACGCTTAGTAATATCAGCGGATATATGTCCCAAGAGTATACATTGAGTATAATGACATTGCATATTCATTCAAAATAAAGAATACATTACTTTCACGAAAATAAAATCTAATTTTAGCATTAACGGCAGTGTTAACAAATGAAATAATTCTTACCATATTGTTGTAACAAGCCTATCTATTTAATTTCAAATCAAACAAATTACAACCTGAAGCTACTTTACAAGTAATTCGGTTTGCGGTATAAATTTGACAAATCGTGACTTGACATTTAATTCTTTTAAATTTCTTTATACGCATCTTCTACAAGCTTTTAAAAACTAATTATTTTTTTATAATCTAAAATTGTATAACAAAATTAGGAATGCTATACAGCTAAAACAATCGAGATTAATGTAATTGTCCACCCATGGTCACCATGGTTGCTGTAAAGCTTCTGAAACGTCGGGCTACATAAATAATTTAATAAACCGCGATAAAATCCGTAAAAGTAGTTTTAATGTAAGAATAATTTAATCCAAATTATTAATTCATTTTTTCTCAAATAGCACGATTTTTCATCTAAACGCGATCGTCGTGAGTTTCCTGGGTTTTGACGCCGGCGCTAGTGTTAATTTTAAATAAACCAATTAGAATATTCTGAAACGTCAAATTGTGATTTGTGATTTTTTTTTGTCCAGTCACACAAATTATAATTCTTCAAACGAAACGGCGGCCGCGTAAATTCGAAAATTGGGAATTGCCTAATTTTAATTTAACCATGAATATTTTAGTAGGTTGTTCATCAATATGTAGAATATTATTAGACTTGCACAAATGTACTAATTCTTACGTAGTATCTACATAGCTATATAAAGATGTATAATAGTACATCACAAGAATGTATTAGTATATACCTGGGTATAAAAAACGTCGAAAGTGTACAAGAAGAGGCGAATTGGCAGGTTTCAGAACCGCTCTAAAATGTTCGAACGAGATTGCACTTATTGACATTAGGTCAATGTCTAGTATTTCAAAGCCACCTCTAGATATAAAAGGTATAACAAAGTTTTCTCTTGACAGTAAACATGATGGGTGGTAATATAGTTGCATTTATTGAGAAGGAGCCTTACAGCCGCACTCTCCAATGTCACATCATTGGAAAAAAAGTCGAATAACTTATTGTAATAATTGAAAGTCATGCTAAAGTAAGATATTATGTAAAGTACATAGATACCGTTTCTATTTGTAAATAATCTTCTACAAAGATATAAGTATATTACATTGAACAACTTTCACTGAGTACACAACGCGTATTTAACCTTTGACATTCTTATTCATTTTGTTCATAACTTCCTACTTAAGTGATGAACCGAAGTATTTAGTTTGAATATAAGCAGTTTTTAAACATATAAAACAATTAAAATGAGTTTAAATTGTGCAAAGATTAGTAGAATCAGTGTGATAAATATTGTGTTTGACATTTATAGTTAATTCGAACTTTTGAAGTACCCTCGTAAAAATTATTGTTTTTTATTTGCTGTCAAACGTCATTAGCCGCCAAAAGGTGATCTGACCATAGCCAAGCCAGTGTTACCATTGTAACAGATTTTCTACAACTTTGAAGAAAAAGTGGCTCAATGCGACAAGTGTGACATTTGAGTTCAAGATGATAAAAACTCTAAAATACTATGTAAGGGCTGTAAAAGGCAATATTTATCAAATGATCCGGTCTAACTGCAACGGAAATGTGCATGTTTGGTCTTCAAAACCCCAAGCTGTCGTACCTATACGATGATTTTGAGAATGGCTTAACACAGATTCCCCATCTGGGACCAACTTTCAACTGAACACCAACATCAGGTCCAGCGGTAAATAGGACAAGGTACGAGCGCTGTCAACCTGGTTGCAGTGATTAAGAGATAGAAGATCGTAAAAATCGAAGTCGTGATATTATTCTGCATGGGTTACCAGAGTCAGGATCGAACATTGTGGATGACCGTAAAACACATGATAAAAATCTAGCTACTGATACATTTTCCTACTCCCTATTCCTAAACCAGTACTATTGGCTACAATTCGCCTAGGAAAGCCTGGAGCAAGCCATGGAAAGCCACGCCCTCTGAAAGTAATACTGTCTAATAAGCAACGTGCAATAAATATATAAAAAAAAAACAAAGTTAAAATGCCTAAAACTATAAAAGTGCAATCGGGTATGACCGCCTAGCAGCGAGAACAACATAAGAAACTGCGTGAAGAACTGGCTGCTAGAAATAAAGAGTTGAACTTAACTATTAAGGTTGTCAATTAAGTTCCTAGAATTATCAATATTTCACCTACAAAAAACCAGCTACAATGATTTTTCTGAACTGCGCTTTCTATACTTGCCATCCTTAATGGCAAAATTTGACCTTTTTCTCCTGGAATATTCATAAACCTGCATTTATTCTCATTACAGTATCACAACTTAACTCAAATAGTTTAGTAAATAAACCGGGATATACACTTTACCGTCTAGATAGAAATGATAGAAGGGGAGGTGGTGTTGTGATTGCACATGAAGTAAACAGCATTGTGGTTGTATTCATAATTAACATCATAATGATAGCACAGAGGGACTTTGGCTTGATATTCCGTATAGTGAAATGAATTTACTGTTAGCTTGTATATACAGACCGCCATCTTATGTTCTCTCTAATTCGGACGAAGTGCTATTTAATATTGTTGGTAACGCCGCAATTGAGAGAACAGTGCCTATAGCTGGTGATTTCAATCTACCAGGACTACAATGGTCTCAACAAACTCTATACAGATATAATGCATTGCATGAGGCTTTGGTAGACATGTATACTAACAGCAATCTCCATCAACCAGTAACATAAATCACTAGAAGAAAAACCAAGAAGAATCTCAACTAGACCTCATATTTTTTAATGAAGCAGTTCAGTATGTGACATAGAATACCACCCAGCAATTGGAAACAGTGATCGTCTTGGCATCTCAGCTACAGTACAAGTTATATAAATATTTCCAAGAGTTATAAAGATGTTGCAATATGATCACTCCAAGGCCGACTTAAAACTCGTGGTGAAGATCTGACCGAAAAGTCAGTAATAAAAGACTGTTCCGTTGACGATATGTGGCTGTCTTTCATAAAGCAAGTGCTTCTTATACTTGCCATCTTCAGTTAAAAATTATGTACCAATAAAGACGAGAGAAAAAAATTTGCCAACCTCGGATAAATAAGGAGATATTGGAACTTATAAAACAGAAGAAGAAGGTATGGAAAATATACAGAACTAATCCAAATGATGATGCGTACCGACAATATATATAATTAAATAACAAACTAGTTACAATCAATGGAGACAGACGAACAACCTTTGAGTCAACAGTAATAGATAGTGGTCCCAAAG
This sequence comes from Eumaeus atala, assembly GCA_017140195.1. NCBI lineage: Eukaryota > Metazoa > Arthropoda > Insecta > Lepidoptera > Lycaenidae > Eumaeus > Eumaeus atala. Next base: position 505,907 of record JAFELO010000787.1, read on the forward strand.
CTTTTTAAAAGTAAATAAATAAACAGTTAAACTCAAAAATGTCCATACCAAGTATTATTAAAAACAAGAGTGAGAAACTCGTCATGAAGTATGACCTACTATCTAAAGCATTTGCTGATCAGTTTCAACAAACCTTCGTTCCAGAGCCAGAGGGTCCACTACCAACTATTAACTATCCCAGAACCATCAACGCAACAGATGATATTGATATAACAACTGATATGTTACATCAGTCCTTGTTAAGTTTTAAAGACATCATCCACAGGACTGGAAAGAAGCTACTGCCTTTCCAATATATAAGAAGGGTAATAAATTTAAACCGACCAACTACAGACCAATAAGTCTAAGAAATATATTAACTTATATAAGTGTATATTGGCAATGATTTTATTATTAAATAATAAAATCATTGCCAACAAAACAAGAGGCTTTATAAAGACAAAATATTTTATCTTACATGAGCAACATAGATTTGAATGGACAAAAAGCTATTATGAAGGAAGATCTTGACCGAGTACCTGTGAAACGCCTCATACAAAAAATCGTACACTTGGGTATACCCGGAAAGCTGGGTATACGGGGAAATTGGAGTACGTATTGGACATACGCTGTCTGACCCCAGAATTGTACTTGACAGATCTTGAGATTATTCTTGCGTAGCCCTTCTCTCTGTACACAGATGATATATATTTTTTTGGAAACCCTTGTAGTCAATCACAGAGCATTCAAAGTGATTTAAATGCCGTCTATAACTGGACCCAATAATGGTTGCCGACTGAAAACGTACAGTCTTACAAATTGGTAAGACCAACCCCCGTAAAAACCACTTCCCTGGATCCCAGAAATTGGTTCCCGTTGAGTCACAGAAAGATATGGGCGTCAACGTTACAACTGGTCTAAAATGGGAAACTATTCGAAAAGCATTTATGTGTCTGACTGTTAAAACATTTTTACAGTTATATAAGGCTTATGTCTGACCACCCCTAGAAACGAAATTGAGTGCGCGGATGCATTCCGAATGTTGACTGTGGCATACCGTGAAGCTACTTCGGATAAAAGCAACGTTTATCGGTGGTACAAAAATGTTTTCAGAAGGCTGAGATGTGAACGACGAAGAACATGGCGGACGGAATCACAGACGAAAAAAATTGATGAAGTAAAGAAAATGGTATTGGCCAATCGTTGTATCACCGTTAGAGTAATTGCCGAGGACCTAGGCATATCGATTGGGTCGTGCCATTCGATTTTAATCGATAATTTGTGCATGAGACGGGTGGTCACAAAACACGTACCAAAATTCCCGAAACTGAAGAGGCATATGAAAGGACGACGCTACGCCACGATTGGCGAAATAAAGACGGCATCGAAGGAGGAGCGGAATAAGATACAAAAAAATGATTTTTTGAAGTGCTTCGACGGTTGCAGGAAAAAACTAACTTTGGCACAAGCCTATAATATCCCAGTGGGATTACTTTGAAGGGGACAAAATAGATATTCACGAATAAATAATCAATTTTTAAAAATACACAAAATACTCGATATTTTTTGAACACACTACGTATACCTAATGATTTAGATGACATGCAGATTATAGGTATGCTGCATGGGGCAGCTCCACCTACCTATTTAGATGACATGCAGATTACAGGTAGGCTGCATGGGGCAGCTCCACCTAACTATTTATTTTTTCTTAGGTTTTAGTATGTTTTCTGTTTTCTATAAAATATTTTATTTTTATCTTTTAACATCACACTTCTTATTTTCTATATTATCATAATAGATGAGAATGGAACCTAAAGTTATTTTTTTAATATTAAAACAAACATCATAGCAATAGCACGGTACTGTGCACAGTTTGTTAATATATCTTCCAACCAAGTATAATAATATCGATTATATTATCGTTAGTATTAGCTGATAGTTGTTAAAATTTATTAACAAAGCAGCAGTGGTGGCAATTGCATATATATATATATATATATAATTGTATCATAGCGAAAGACTGGATTGTATTTAGATTGACTTATTTGACTTGTATTTAGAAAATAGCTTGGACTACATTTACGATATAATTAATCCTATAATTGATTATTGTGTACCGTAAAAGCGAAGCAGGCTGACATCCGATTGGTATACGGTGGAAATAATTAAAGACATCAAATTAAAATATCTGCTACTTAGGCAATATAAAGCAAGTAAGTCTGATTATAAAGAGTTTTCATTGCCTACAGCTAAAGGTAAAAAGAATATTTTACTCGTGGAGGAACAACATAAGTGTAATGTTCAAAGTCAGCTTACAAAAGTTCCTAAGTGTTTGGGAGTATACCACACGGTATACCGTCGTATAGAGCAGCGAGGTCGCTCCACCACATATTAAATCTACGTCCGATGGGAGCTAAATTTCCGGAGAGATAGAGAGTGACAAAAGTAGTGCAGGTTCCCAAGGGGAAATCCGGATCAAAGGTAGAAGGATACAGACCAGTCGCTATATTATCTGCACCTGGAAAGGTTTTGGAGTCATTCGTAAAATTATTTCAGTAGAGGTGAGTCCATCTCTCTTGGTCGGTCTACATGGTTTTCGGTCGGCAAGGACACCGGCAGTAATTTGCTCAGTCACATGAAATATTTAGTACTAGTAGTAGTTTGTGGAGGACAAACGAATTCTGCGTATTTCGACTTTAGAAACGCTTTCGACCTACTCGATAACGATATTTTGCTGAAGCGATCAGCACGCCTGGGTCGTACCACATGTCTTGCCAGTTATATGACAGACAGGCGACAGTATGTGAAATATTCACAACTTATATCGGAACTATGTTTTATTAGGTTTGGTGTGAGTCGTGGCCTAGGTATCCTGTAGGGGTATCTTGTTGGGTAAGGTTAGGTTAGGTTACCATGGTTCCTCACCATGGTTCAAGCCTTGTCGTGGTGGCGGGGCTTAGTAGCCTGGGGTGAACCCAGACGAAGCCAATTGAATCGAAGAGGATCTTTGCACCCCTCTTATAAAAAGAGGGGACTAAAGTGTAGGAGGAGGTGCCGCTCTTTGTACCCCTCTTATAAGAGGAAGAGATAAAAGAGCAAAAAGTGGCGGCGCTTTTACGCACGAGACAAAGGGCGAGGATGGGAACCTCACCCCATTGCACTGTCCCAAAGTCGGTGGGGTTATCCTGTGGTGCGGGACAACCTCATCTGTGGAGGTGGCGCCGGTCTCTTCGGGGGCTGACTTGCCGTCGACGTGACCTAATTATTTGCTGTTCCGGGTCAACTCACCAAAGGCGGCACTGGTGGCACTCGCAGTGGTTTTTGTGGCTATTCGGCACTATATAATGTGCCGCGAGCCCCTGGACCCCACCCAGGGCCGGTGAAGGCGCGCAAATGTGTTTCCCCGCGTCATAAAAAAAAGGTTAAGTTACGTTAGTTTATCTTGGGCTATTGCAGTTCATTTCAATGATAAATGACTTACTGTCGGTAGTACAGGAAGTGATTGTTAGTTGCAGACGATTTAAAGCTCACAGATTATTAAAGATGAGAACGGTTGCACCAGTCTACAAAAGGATGCGGACAGAGTAGTGGGGTCCTGGAGTAAAGCAAATTTATTATAGTGGAATGTAACAAAATGTATGACAATTAGTTTCACTTGGGCACGTAAACCTGTTCTGCACACGTACAGGCCGAGCAGCGTATGATCAGTGTGACAGAGGTAAGGGGCCTGGGAATCAATTTCAATTCAGACCCGTCTTTTAGGGAACATATGAATATTTTTTTTGAAAAATCCTTTCGGAATTACAATAAAACTACTTTTACGGATTTTTTTTCGCGTCAACTTAAGACAGCAGTCCTTTCGGAACTTTGATTTCATTCTTCGTACGGCTAAGAATTTTACAAATAGGCGTGATTAGTGAGAAGTCAGTTATAGTGTAATGCAGTCATCTGGTCACCTTACGAAATTAAATATGCACAAATGTTAAAGAGAATACAAATTTTTATTCAGTTATTTATGACGTATATTTTACTGTCGTATTAGGCAAACTGTGTAGGCATATTATGATACAGCAGCCACATTCTACTCATTATAATTCTGTTCAGTGCCGTATCTTAATCGCTGTCCAGCTATCATCGCTATCTTCATTTATATGATATATAAATGAAGATATGCTGTCCCTAGAAATTTTATTGATCAGATTTAGAGCCTTATTGAGGCCAAAACTCCATTTATAACTATATTTTTATCGTAAACATATATATATCAATCGGGGTTCAAACCCTTTACCATATATAGGGACCGAAGACCACCACTCGTGCACCGTTCACACTATAAAAGAATACGTTTCAAAAGTTTTTAAAATTGTTATCTGTTTATTTGATGTATCACGTCAAAATGGTGGAAAAGATTTTAATCACTTAACTACTAATCTGTTGAGGAAATCTCCGAGCCGGTGTTGTAAAAAAAGTGTTTTCCGTGGGATAAATTTTACGCAGGTTAAACCGCGGTGTGCAGCTAGCTCGTAATAAACTTGCCTATATAAAAACATTAGTGTTCAATTTGTTTTTCCACCTGGCATTTTCTGATGTTGACTTAGCGTATTGTTTAATATTTTCGAAGCGCCCCTAAATATCTGCTTTGGTCCCCTGCTTGGGTCCCAATAATAATTATAATCAAATCAAAAACTATCATAATACCTCAAGATAGCAAGATATAATAAGTACTGTTTGCGTAAATCGGAACAACAAAATCATTATAATTCTTCTGGTAATTTTAAGAACTTGTGACATCTGGACATCAGTCATCGCAGTACACCTGTGACCATGGTTCATGTAAAGCTTCTCAAATGTCAGGCCCGCCAGATAGTATTATTTAAATTAAGACATTAACAAAAGATTAAATCAATGCTGAACCAAACAGCCTTGTGTGTTTAATCTGATTCGCAATAAAATGAGCTTAATGGAATTAGAAGTTAACTAACATGGACTAATCGGCTTACAGGCAGACATGGTATACATGGTACACATGGTACACACTTCATCGTCATCAGTCCTTTTCCAACTACCTACTAGCGGCTCTACATTATTTGGTAATTGAACTGTATGATGGCGTGTACGACAACAATGCAGCGCGACGGTATGTAATTTTTTTTATAGAATAGGGTCCCCCCTGTTAACCCATTTCATAACCTCGGGCTTTGAGGATGTTTATGGATGTCAATAATTGTATCTATCTTATTTTATTAAAAGGCAACGTGTGTGTGCCTAGTGCGAAATGTTTTTACGCTAACGCCATTGACATCAGGTGATCAATTTTTAACAGGTTGCGGGTCAAAAGAGCAGTTGGCATGTGACTTCCGTGACCGTCGCAGCCCCTAGACATCCCCCGGACCCGAGGTCTCACAGCCACGTTCTGGCCTTTGAGATAGAGGGCTCTTGTTTGCAGAAGCACGAGTCATATTGGCCCAGGAGCACCGAGGCGTGGTTACACAGAGATGCGGTAAGAAATTGCGAGGGTGCTGCGGTTGACCTTTTCCGACCTCTTTCCCATCCCCTTCCAAATATCCTCCGGAATATCGCTCACTCACGGCATATAATACACAGCGAGAAGTGCTTACCCTGTCGAGCGCCGGCCCAATTTGACTGTAACACAGTAAGTGACAGCACAAGTACGCCTGGCTGACTGTGTAGTGAGAGGACCACTAACAGACCGCATATAAAGCAAACATAATTTTTTAAATAACAAAGCAAACAATTATACGATATACAATATGTTAGGAAATAACGGGCACTAGTCAGAGGATCTTACACCATCAGGAGCTAGAGCCACAAACCTCTATACAAAGCTTCCAACAGAACCATCCCTGCAGCTCCCCCTGCGGTTACTTGAATAGTCATCAGCCCCCCCTTGTTAACGCTGAACGAACTAAAATATAGCTGCGGGGCGCATGTGCGTCCATCATTTATAATTTTCGGACACCTGAACACTTTCAATATAAATGTTCTGATCAGCTTATTTTTATTGTATAAGGTTATAAACGAGCAATTGTCACCTTTAGATGACTATTCACAGTCTCCGTAAAGTGACAAAATGCACATAACGCTATTTAATTCTAGCTATAACTTATCATGCCAGCGTGAGGTAGCTCTCCGGCCCTGCTGAATGGTTTCGGCTGCAATGCCAAGAGGTGTTACACCATTGTTTCGAATCCATGCCTATACTTGCTATCCATAAATTAAGATCAGTCGCTAGAGTGAACGCGCTGTAAGGAGACTCGTGTTATAAGTTCCTAGTGTCTTCATTATCATTTTCTTATACTATAGGGGGTCAGATGAGCAATTAGAGTCCACATTATATTTGTCATGCAGATGCGTTGTTCTCCTTTCCTCCTCCCCTCTAATGGACCCCCGGCTGGTCACAAAACCGCAGAGGCTTTTGGAGACTACCGACTTCTCTAAACATCTACATAGAAGTTGTGCAGACGTGTTACCCTCCACTGCTCTCCCTTCCAATGGGCCACCGGAATATTACATCATAAAGAATAGGACACCAAAGCTGTAAATATGCCTGGAGGCGCCTGTGCCCACGGCGCTGCCGGTCCAATCCGGCTGCTCACATAAACAAGGCCCATGGTAATGATGAACCCACACAGACCCAGTGACTCGCCTGTAAGGAACACTCGTTACGTGATTTTTATTTGCTCAAACACATTTGTTTGTTTTTAGTAAAAAATCAGTCTCTTAAGCTTTTAGCAAATGAAAAGTTAAACGACTTGGGGTGAAATGGAATTAAGCTAATGTATTTTATCGTTAACATTTTGGAAAGCTGAATTTGCTTAAGATAGTAGGAGAGCCTTGAATATCAAGACATTAACTAATTAATCATAGTCCATGAGCGCGCAACGTTTTTTTATAACTTACTGGGTAATAGGAGCTTTTGCATTAGTACCATACTACATATATAGTGTTACATGAGGGCGACTTAATAACTTCACGCCCATATGGCCGAACCTTCTTTATTCTTAAAAAAAAATCGAAAGAAGGAAACCGTGTTGGAGTATACGTAGGTACTTACCTAGTAGTACGTTACGTGGTACTCACTACGTATAGTGTAGCTTAGCTTGCAACTTTAGCTTGAAACGAAAGAATTGCATGTTAATACTGGGTCACAGAATAAGAAATTATTTGAAAAACGTCGTATGTAAAATAAGAAGTAAAATATATAAATGTGGAGTAATACCAGCGTGCAGCGTAAGGCTTTACAGCGGCAAAGTCGCTCGCGTCACTTACGGCTTACCTACCTTTCACTCCAGAATATGGTTCGTTCGTAAGGAGTAAAGTCTAGCCACGTGTAACACATATGTTTGCTGACTCGTAAGAGTAAGAGACTAGTAAGAGGTAGTGCCATGCTACATAGAAGGAGGTGGTGCCATGTTTGGTGCATGAGACTACGCAACGTAATTGGGCCGGCACTACTGGGTAGGTACTTCTCGATCACTTGATACCGCCGTAAAGCCTACGATGTGGCGTTTCGTGCGGTCTGAGAGTAGCTGATGTTCATGGGCCTCGGTGGTCGCTGCAAGGCTCCGACTGCTCGTCTATGGGGGACAAAAACTATTAAAAAAACTTACTGTTTACTATCATTTTTAAGTTCGACACATACAGAGATAATAATAGTAAGAGAATATGAGTTGCCAAGTAATGCGCACCCGTGTCACCGCAGCTATATACGACATATGCGTGTGACGCTTTGTAATAAGAAAGAACAAACGAAAAAGAAAAGGAAAAAAGAAAGAAGAATTTCAAAAACATGTTTTAATACAATTTTAGCATTACTCTTGCTTTTGAATAAACATGATAGTGTCATTCCTGCATTACAACAGACTCGGGTCGGTAATTTTGAAGACTACGAGAAACTGATGGTACTTAAGTGAAATAAATTATGGTAAAAAAGCCGACTGAAAAGATTGTTCATTAAATTTCGTAGGTGTTAGTGTACAAGCTACTTAAATTGAGTTTTTAGGCACTATGTAGGTAGTTCTCTAGTTCTTGTGTCATTGAATTGTTATTGTATATGTGAGATTTTTATTTCTCTATATTCGGAAGATATACAGTGTTTTAAAATGTAACCTATAAACAAATCAAATACACATTGACAACGATAGGACGTTTTCGCGTATTGAAACTGCAGGAACTTGTTTTAGTGAAGTTACTATGTGCAGCCTGTAGTTATGATATATAAAAACAAAAGAGAAATTAGGGAGTAGCGGAAAAGCATTGCTTCGAGATAGTATTCCTGAATGCATCGTGGGGCGAGCGAAACAGATCCAGACCAAGAATATCTGGTCCGAGAGGCTGGATATAGTTCCTTTTGCAGGATGATCTCTGATTGCGAGTGTATGTGGGCGTATGTTCCAGCATAATACACAATTCACAATACACAATATCATAATAGGGCGAAGTACATGCCGTATTGTTGTTTACTATTCCTTCACGCAAGAACCGCGAAGCAGACTTCCAATTATGATCCTAATTATGTAGGTACATATCAGAATAACTTTTATTGGGCCGCCATTTCTACGGCTATGAATGTCAGAGTCAATTCAATCAGAGTAAATTTGAAACGTACTCATTTCTGTATCCAATATATTGAAATGTGTGTGGATATTTTTTATTATCCCCACTGATAGCGTTAACGGATGAGTCGTGAAATTGAACGTTGAACCCCCGACATCAATCTACAAATACGCTGCTGGAATGATGCTTTAAATGTAAAGGTATTGCACGTCAGGAGCTTTTTAATTCTCGACGTTTAAAAGTATCTTTGCAGATACTTTTAAACGTCGAGAATTGGTAGTTCTAATAGGACGTACAAATATTTGGAATTAATTTACTTTTTGGTTAAACAAAATGATGATAATAAATAAATAATAATATTTAAAATCAATGCCACCGGTGGAGAGACTGCCTGTAAGTGTGTGATATAAATGAATATTTTTATTTTTCTCAGCTTTGAAGCACGTTTTATTAATTTTTAAATACGAAACACGTTAGATCATGCATGGCAGCCATGACGAGCTGGAGACGGAGGCGGGCTCGGTAACGGTAACGGATATATCAAACTGGCAAAACTAATGTATGAACCATTGCTTTACAAAAATACCAAAATACACAACCAGCGTCCCAAAACCGTCCGTAACAACTTAAAACCGTGCGCGTTGGGTTGACGTTCCAAAAAGTATGTTTAAAGTATGCACTTACACTTCTTCAAATAGACTGGACATCGTAAGTACAACTTAGAGTCATGCGTGTGAGGTTGACTTTGCAAAAAATATGTTACTGTACTAGAGTAAGAGTTCAGTATGAAATTGTGTCGGTTATATCTTTGTAGATCACACACACACACATCGCACTACTGTACGGTTTACTGCTCCTGAGGATATTCGCTTCAGTTTCCCTTTATTACGTCTATACACAGGACTCTTTTAATGCAGACCAGAGACTGCCAAATTCTTGCTTCACGTTATCCCGGCCTATTATTTACAAAAAGATTGCAATACCGTGTGTAGATAAGGAGCCCATTTTAGGAGAAGGGGATGGGTGGGCAACGCATACGCATGACAATAATGTGGATGTCTGTAGGCGTCGCAGTCGTCGGCTCTGTTTTCTTGATTTACCCTTATATTATAAAAAAAAAGAAAACTCCCGGTTGACTTGTGATTGTTCCTAGTGAAATTGCGTTTTGCCGGTCAACAAAAAAGCATAGTGTTACACCAAGTGTGACTTGTTTAGGCAGGGAAACTCTTTTATGAGTTTCCATAGGTCGTGGTTGGATACGGTACAAACACGGTATGCTAGATTCGGGTGCCATTAGCAAGCTCCTTTGTAATGCCAGGGATCTGTCGACGGTAAGGCAGTAGCGGCTGGCCAATTCCTCATAAGTGTCCGGACTGCTACACGTAGGAGCTGGAGCGGTGACGATAAACCCAATCCCCGCCGGTGTAGAGGCAATGGAAAGATTTAGATTAGGGAGGGTAAACGCGCACGCTTAGCGTCCTTGGCGTGCTCAGTCGGGGTAGAAAATTCAACCTTTCTGGTAGACAGTAATCGCACGAAAAGAGGCCACCGTCTGCCTCTTGAGTATCTAGTGGATGACGCTCGAGCGCGAGAGGTCCAACGAATTTCTAAGCTCACACGTAAGGCTGTACACACAATTTTTTACTTTATTCAGAATAACTAAGACACTTTATCAAATAAAAACAAGCGGTGTCATTTCTACGTCCGAAAGTCCTTCGTTTATTTTTCTTCGCAATATGCTTTGAAACTGTAATTTATGTGTATACTATTTCACACAAGCTAAAAATCAAGACCTGAATGGGTCATCTAGTGACCTGGACGAGTTCCAACAACACGACGAGCGAATCCTCCCCCGGAGTGAGTGAGAGCGGTGCAGTCCACTGACGTCTTCCTTGACGTCGACGTTGTGTGACGTAACGCGCAACCAAAACACCTTCATGCGATTTTACGTCTAGCGTACCTTACTACCGACTGTTTATAAGGGTCAATCGAACAGTTTGATGACTACGGCCACCCATATACATCCGCATAATTGTTATGTAATCTTCCTTCCTGCCTGCCCGTTAATGAGCCGGAAAGCCGGTAACTCTTAAAATTCATGTAACCATGGTGTCACTTCGCGGCAATATCCGGGGAGTCAGAGGTACCACAATTGTCTAATAGTGCCGCCACAACTCACCTACAGTGAAACGCAACACATCCCGAAACAGAACTAAATAATTGGGTAGCTGTCGCTGCACAGGTAGTAGTCCACCACCAGGTCTACTGGACTAACACTACACAGGAGCTACTTGTTGGCACGTCAGATCATCATCTGCGGCACCGAATACATTTCACGGCTATGTCTGTTTGGCGTCTAATCGAAGTAGACCAATTAAGTAATAGAGGGACTACCGGACGATATTATTGTACAGGCAGCGCATATATCCCGTGAGCTGGGCTCCACACGGCCGGTGGGCTGCTGCACTGCGCCACTGCATCCCGTTGTTATTTGACATTGATTTTTAAAACAAAATACCGGGACCTGCCCAGTGGCACTCGCGTTATACAGTACAGGTTGTAGTAGGGAACATGTATTTTCACACTTACATTCGACAAGCACTACACTCCTACTGCGAGTTCTGACGCAGCCGGTTAAAAGTGGGACAATATGTGAGAGCGACTTTGCGAAGGTACTTATTACATGAGAGCTACCTCCCCAGTCGGCGGCCTGCTGGCCCGATACGGCGACAATGCAGCATTGATACTACCACTTGCAGATACAAGACAGATACAAATGTTGACGTCACCAGTAGCCTGGTCACTGGTTGGCACCAGTACGGTGGCCTTCACCTCATACATATTTCTGAAACTTTGAGGCACCATTACTTTTTTCTACGTTACATCTGCATAAAGCAATACTTCAACAAGAATTTGATAACATTCAAATTAAAACAAAGCAGAATGTTGCCTATTTGACTCACTATAAATAGTTCAAGTGAAGAAAGTACCGAAATCGGGAAGAAACTCAAAAATTATAAAAAGAAACTGTGGAGCCAAAGTCAAATATTTTGGGCGAAATGAATAGCACATGGCCCCACCCAACCACTGATTACGTGTGTTCAACGTCCTGCCTAACCCCCTGCACAGCAACGCCGCGCAGTGCTGTTTGCCCCACTTTGCTATGTAAAAAACTTATTTTAAGCGATAAACTATGACAGCCAGCATATAAGAATGAGGTAACTATGTCAGCGTCACGCGATGGCTCCAGTACAATAGTGCCATGGTATCTATTATGATATTTCCTTACGATGTTCAAAAACACTCAAATGACCTGAGAATCATAAAACGAGGTGCGCTCTCGACGACGTGATAAGGAATTCCCCGCCTTAGGGAAAAGAGTTCCCTAGAATGTTTCACACAAAGAAGTTAAGTAAATATTGTGAACAACTCCTCTTGAAAAGCGTTCCCTTAAACATCAACTTTTGTATACCTATTTAGTCTCCACACTGCCCGCCTACAGAATAGGGGTACAGTACGAAACTACTAATGAGCCTACGTACATTATTTGACAATAATAATTAAGGTATGTAATATGCATGTAAAGGATACATTTCTGTTTTATTATATCAAATTAGTTGTACGTAGACATTATTGACGTAAATAACAAGTAATTGGGAACACGAAGTTTTAACGCAAAATAAAATAAAAAGGATTATTGGTTATAAAAACATTACTTGTAAATAAACTCAAAGTATTATTAATGTTTAATAGCCAGTAGAAATAATATTTTGCAGAGCTTCGTGACTTGTACAACACACATTCTTTTTTAATTATATTTATTATTATTTTAATAACATCGTTTTAAAAAGTAATGCATAGAAAATTAATTGATAACTATGATTATATTATTTCGAAGGGCTCCATTAACATAGCTGTAGGTCATCTCAAAAATGTAAATGAGCCCGTACTGTAATTTCCTCTGTCCCTTAAGCCGAAATACGAAAAAAAGTTGACTACATTTTCGTTCACACACTTTGATGTGTAGGCATTTTGTTTATGATTTTTCTTAATTCGTCACATTTGCTAAAAACTTTTTTTCTTTCAGTGAGCATTTAATTTTACAATTAAAATTATTTTTATATATAGATGAAAGAATAAGGTAGATAGTATACTTATTACAACACTCGTGGCTATTGCTGGGAGTAGGGTGCCAATACAACGACATAATTTTATGATGTGAGTTTGATTTTTATTGTTAGTTCTTTTTGCTGGACGGCAATAGCATATCTGAAAAGTTCAGCTCAAACTTTATTCATACCTTCCACATAACATAAATGTAAAAACTCACAAAAATAATACTGGCTACTAAATTTACAAAGGTGTATGGATTTTATGGAAATATTGAAAACCGTAAATATTAATAATAATATCTGGGAATAAATATCTCACTATCATAAGAGAGCTTGTATTGTGTTACAATAAAACTACTCTTACAGATTTTATCGCGGCTTATGTAATTATTTAACCAGCCCAACGTTTCTTTACAGCAACCATGGTCACGGATGGACTGCGCTGACAGATATGTCACCAGTGGTGAAGTGAGTGCTATGCTGTAGGTTTATGTACGGTTCAGAATGGCATAGCATTTGTTTATCCTCTCAACACTGCTTATTGTCATAAGCGGACTAGCGAGCAGTCATAAGAGATCCTAACATTACTCAGTTTAAAAGGAAACGATTAACACTGTTGGAGGTGAATGTTATTACAATATCAGCTATTTTGTTAACTACGAATTTTCAAGATTTGCTTGATACATATTATATGCAATAATGTTCACTTGCATTAACTAAGTATAAAGCTATGTATCAATTTGTACGCTGACTTCGGTATGACATGTTGCGGCTCATTCATACATTTATATTAACACGTGTTAAAGCAGTTGTCGGTGTCTTTGTCCGAGGATTTCCTTGACTGTCGTTGTCCATAGACATCCGCATAGACATAAATCTGACACTTGATTTCACCAACGTGACACACATCACGCCAGCACAATACTGGGGTTAATGATACGTTTCTGTGAGTTGCGTGGTTTGTGAGACAGATATTGCAAAGCAGCAACGCTTCTCTTCATTTACAAATTTTAGTGAGTTATGCATTAAAGATACTGGTTTGTTTTCTAGTCGTGATGATATCCGAGGGTGTCGTGTTGTCGTAAGCTAACATAACTTATCGCTTACATACTAATAAATCAAATAGTAAAAAAATGCGTAACGTAAGATATCATTGTGAATTAATTAAATATATGTGACTTATATAATACATCCATATGTCCGGTATGTCCGTTGATAAAGGCCTATGACCCGCAGTGGACCCACGAGGGCAGAAAGATGCTGATGATGATGTAATATAAATCAAAAGAGTTGAATATTTCGTAGTCAATTGTAGGGGTTGCTGCTGGAGGTTGAGCTGCAAGCCACGCATCTTGGCACAGAACAGCTATCTCTTGAGAGCCCTCTGTAATTCTTTTACAGTTGATTTTACTCCTGGCATGTGACAAGAGAGTACATCTTAAAATAAACGACTGTGTGAATTAAAGTGCATCCGTTCAGCCGGAGAATATAACAAGTGTTTAGCTACAAGCAGAACATTTCATGTGGCAAACTTAGTACCATAAATATAGTTATAAGATGGCTCACTCTCTGACTGACTAGTGACACTACTGGACCGATTTCAGTTAAAGTATGCATCTTTTTTCGCAGCTTTTGTGGCTTAGGCAGCCAGTAAAAAAAAAGTTTTATAATCTTATGTTCAACGAGATAGAGTAGGGTTTGAAAAGTATCAATTACGCAGTGAAACCACTGGCTCAGCTAGGAAGTACATTATGTACTTCGTGAAGAATGGTAAGGTAAGCGTGGATGCATGTGTTTTACATTATTCGATTTAAACAGGAGCAGCACAAAATTATTCGATATTCGCGGAGGGGGCATGTCAAATGCGTCAATTTTCGAACCAATTGCATACATATTTCGGATATTTTATGGTAAAACTATGGATGTGAAATAAAAGTTTACATAATTCTCCATATTATTTCATTTGCATTCAACTACAAAAAGTGTCTAACTGTTCTAGTAAATGAGAGGGAAACGTCTCCAATAAATAAGAGAAATCGTACCCGAGACGAGCCGGCTCAGAGACATACAACTGATGACTGTCAAATATCACCGGTCACAGTCCAAATGCATCTCATACATAAAACATGTTTGTAGAGTCACTGACTATGTGTTTCACCCTTCGATCCTTTTGCACTTCGATTTTTTATTTAATTACCAACCGGGCACGTAACACTCGCCAACATGGTACGCACCTTAAAAGTTATGGCCATGGAAGGAAATGTAAGTTTTAGGAAGAGGCAGTGCCACGCTGCATTGGGGAAAGTAGTGCCATGCATAGTGCAATACACTACACCCATCTGTGCAACGTAATTGGGCCGGCAATACCGGGGAGGTACCTCTCGCTCACATAATACCTCTGTAAAGTAACATCATCAGTGGCGCGCTTCGTGTGGTTGCTGAGTGGTCGGTAGTTCATTCCATTGGAGGGTGAAGGAGGGCAACGCATTGGAATAGTAGTTATGTGGAAGTTAATGGGCGTCGTTAGTCTTAAAAGGGCTCCGATTTCTCGTTTGCCACCCTATTCTATATAAAAAATCTATCGCGTTTGGTGCGACTTATGAGTGGCCAGGGGCCCATTAGATGCAGGGATGTTTGCGGACAGCTCACTTCCATAACCATTAGCACTGCGGATGCTACAGGCACCGTTAGTCACCAAATGGTTCTGATTTCTTCTCGGTACCATATTCAGGTGATACAGGGATTACCTGTAACTGAATCCGTAAACAGTTAGGAAAAAGGAGTGACAGGATAATTATAATAATCCCTATATAGTAGACGGTACAATTCTAAATTTTCCACGCGGCAGCACAAAGGCAAGATCAGTAGTTGCAACGTAAAAGAGTAACAAACATACATCCTTAATACAAAATCAGTAGTTGCAATGTAAAAGAGTAACAAACATACATCCATAATCATTATATTACATACAAACTTTCATATTTATAATACTAGTGAGATAAACTATAGACTCTAATATATGATCACCATCGGGAACTCTATCCCGTAATTAAACATCATTAGATAAATCTCGCGGACAGCTCCTATCATTACGGAGACATCTTGGCAATATTACACCATCCCACATCCCGCAACTTGGTACTCATCCCGGTGACGTCACCATGGCCTGGCCACATAAAAGCTACGTGAGACCGCTACTAACTCCAAAACCGTAGAGCTCACGCTACGCCGTAGACGCTCTACGCGCATTATAAACTTTCTACGCGAGTGATATCAGTGTGATACAGGTAAGTTAAGCAAATTTATAATTAGTCAGTAAAATGATTATAAATACTTTATATTTATATAAATACATAACATGACAGTTATGTAGTGTTTAAGTGAGTTTAAAATAATAGATTATCGATATATTACCAACCGTTGTGTAATGTATTTAAATATTCAAAGTGAGCAAAGGGAGCTTAATCTATGTAAGACTAACAGAATATTGAAAGGAGAAATAACTTTAAAAATTACCATTATTTTTCCGAAAGTATTTCGAAATTGTTGAATGAAGTAATTCGAAATTGTTGAAATTAGTATGATTACAGAACGTGCGAAGATAATAATTAAAGTATGGTAAACACTATATATATTATTTTACAATAAAAAGGTCGTAAGATACAAGATAACAAATATAATTTTACAACAAAAAGGTCGTGAGGAGCTACAAAGTGATTTTTGATAAATCTTAATAACATATGCTATATTTGATTGTAATGCAACCTGCAATCTTCTTTTTTAGTTTTCTGGTGACTATTAGTTGCGAATAAGATATTTAAAGACGAAATTTTCTATAAAATATAAAAATGCCATTGGTATCAATGTAGACAATGAGATTATCCCAACAGGATTTTAATAAATGTTAATTAAATTTAGGCAAATTATTCTTTTATGAAAGTAAAGGTTTACTGGAAAACATCTTTGGATCTCAATAGTTAATGTTATTAATAACAGATGGTTTAACAGTAAACACGATCACAAATACTAAAAGGATTGGTAACTGAACTTTTAGCTTATTGTCCCTACTGTCTGCGCAGCCTGGCGGGCGTTGGCAGGAGATTTAAGATCGTGAAAAGCAATAATAACAACAATTATTTCGTCAAATAAGGCAAACCAAAACAGCCAAGTTGCGCGATACCTTTTAAAAGTTCATTAACACTACTCAAGTAATATATATACTTAAGTATAAATAGTTTGATTTGCCATCTTCAAATGACATTCTAGAAGTCTATCCCGTGAAAGTACTGTTCTGTTCTATTCATGCGTGGGCAATATGAACACAGATGTTTTCACGTTACAAATCAAAATATTCGGTGGCGCACAGCAGCCGGGTTACAATTGGGTGACCTCACCTTCACTGGCTTACCTTTGTTAGAAACT
Organism: Eumaeus atala; assembly: GCA_017140195.1. Lineage (NCBI taxonomy): Eukaryota > Metazoa > Arthropoda > Insecta > Lepidoptera > Lycaenidae > Eumaeus > Eumaeus atala. Next base: position 523,000 of record JAFELO010000787.1, read on the forward strand.
GTGTATATATTACTTGGACCTAATCCAATCGCTCTTTTTCATGCTTTAATATTCATTTAAGGAGATACTAATGTTTAGAAATTTTTGACGCACCGACATTGATTATCCTGCTTATTTACACACTAAATCGTAAAATATAGACTTGTCATCTCAATTATGGACCATATTGTTACAACGTCGAATGCACTTTTTTCTGCCACTAAATATTTTTTCACAAGATCTTATATAGATGCGTTGTCCTCTTTCAATCTGCCCTCAAAACGGCCACGGGGCTTGAGTCGACCTCATGCAACGAGACAGCATTATAGTCCTTTCAAGTGAGAGGTACCACCTCGTTCATGACGGCTCTATTTAGTTACAATACAGCTATAGCCACGTATATCGGCTACAGAACCAACCAATGACACAAATACATCGTTACGACAACTCCCTAGTGGGACAGGCAGACATAACAGAGTGTAGCGGTTGTGAGCCATTACAGATTTGTCTTCAGTGCACCCCATCCATCATTCAAACACGCTAGTTGCGATAACTACTATGAATTTAATCAGGGTATATCACACTTAGTGTATTCCAATGGCTGGTACCCACATCTTGAATAAAACTAGTACATTACTGCGAGCGTATACACTAAATTAAGGCGTATCCGTAGCGGTAAGCCACGCCTGTGTGCTTGTGGGCGGTAGAGAACTGTCAAACGTAAACTATTTTTGTTCACTTTAATTACCGTTTAAATATAGCAGATTGCAATTACTTCGTTATAAAATTTCATTACCCGTTGTGCATGAAATTAACTGCTCTCATCCTTTACATATGTAATGCGATGGAAACAGCAAATTATGTTCAGTAAAATAGTATATGAGCCTGCCTCGTGGTGTAGTGCGGTTCGAGTCCCGGGAATGAAGAATGTTTACTGGGATTTTAACTTTCTACTAACAGTTCGGAGCCCGGCAGTTGGTGGTGTTGCACCTCCGTACCTCGGAGAGTACGCCAAGCCGTCGGCCCTGCGCTCACTTCACTCCGGTTGGGACGGATTGCCGTTCCACCGTAATAGGATAATAAGGGAACAGAGACATGTGCACTACACTATATCCCGCGCGGTTCGCCAGTCACTGTTGAGATTGTGCCGTGGCCGAAATTTGACTAGGACGACATTATTATATAAATAGTACACTGTTATATAAATAGTACACTATTATATAAATAGTACACTGTTATATAAATAGTACACTGTTATATAAATAGTACACTGTTATATAAATAGTACACTGTTAGAGCACTGCGGCCGAACTCGTAGAGTATTGGTAATCACTTTTCGCCAGCTTAACAATCGAGTGATGCGGTGGGGTGTTGGCTTGGTGTTTGTCAGCGTAACGATGCGGCAGTGTAAATATGTGAACAAAGAAATAATTCAGTTTGTGTCAAACGGAACAAATGAAACAATGAAAGTTAAAGATATTTTTGGTCCTTCTATGCTATATTTGGTGCAAACGAGACGGAGTCGGGTCATTTTGTTTTTTATGGTATAGGGTGATAATCGAGAAATCTGAGTCCTTCTACGACTACCGACGCCCATGAATATCAGCATAAT
>JAFELO010000787.1:524667-564925 GCA_017140195.1 Eumaeus atala
ATCGTGCAAACTCATCATCATTAGCAGCACTTATAGGTCCACTGCTGGACGTAGGCCTCTTTCGATGAACACCAAGACGATCGATCTCCAGCTACATCCGTCCCGGACGGGCTACTGCACGTACTTCGTTTCCCTAAACGCGGCCTCCACTCCAGAACCTAACTGGCCCATCTGCCCTCTGTTCTTCCGAGTGTGTGACCGGCCCATTGCCACTTCAGCGAGCTTATTCTTCGCGTGATATCGGATACTTTATTTATCTCTCTTGTGACTTCGTTACGAATTCTGTCCGACAGAGATACACCCGACATAGCACGTTAACGACGCAAACTAGCGGACCAGCTCTATGTTAAGAGGCCATGTTTCAGCCCCGTAGGTCATCACGTGAGGTCTTGGGTTCGAGCCCCGGGTCGGACCAAAGTTTCATTGAGATTTTTCAATTTCTAACAACAGGCCAATTGAAGTTGGCGGTGTTACACCCCTGTGTCTCGGAAAACACGTTAAGCCGTCTGTCCTGTGTATGATTTCGCTGCGGTGGTGTCGAATTGCCTGTAGCTGCTTGACGCATGCAGTGACTAAGCTGTAGGTTAGCTGGTGACACTTGTCCGTCATAGAACATAATTCTTGAAAATATCTGTGGGTTACAAGGTGTCAACTTGTGTCCATCATGAAAGACAGATTTGAAAATTACATCGTGGGCCACGAGATACTTGGACTCATGTCTGTCGTGGAAGCAAATTACTAAGATATTACATCATGGGCCACGACAGGCATGGACTCATGTCTGTCGTAGAAGCAAATTACTAAGATATTACATCGTGGGCCACGAGAGGCATGGACTCATGTCTCTCGTAGAAGCAAATTACTAAGATATTACATCGTGGGCCACGAGATACTTGGACTCATGTCTGTCGTAGAAGCAAATTACTAAGATGTTACATCGTGGGCCACGTGAGGCATGAACTCATGTCTCTCGTATAAGCAAATTACTAAGATATTACATCGTGGGCCACGAGATACTTGGACTCATGTCTGTCGTAGAAGCAAATTACTAAGATATTACATCGTGGGCCACGTGAGGCATGAACTCATGTCTCTCGTAGAAGCAAATCACTAAGATATTTCCTAGCGCAGTCGACAGGGAAACTTTATTTCTTATGTGCAAAGCAATAAATAATAAAAAATGTAATAACATTTCTGCTAGTTAAAACTTATTTTATGGCTACAGAAATTATAATTTAATTTTTATACACGGAGCTAGTTTAATGTCATCAAATAAAACTTTTATTAATGAAGTCAAGTGTACCTATATTATTGATCCTATACTTATTTATTCTACTATATTATTATATTCCGAAAGGCCGGTAACGCATCTGCGAGACCTATTGTCTTGAGGATGTTTTTGGGTGTTGCTGACCACTTAGCATAACGTGACCTGACTTGCAACTTATGCTATAAAAACCATGGTGCTTAAATGGTATCATGGTGACTATTAAGACTATCGTCACGTTGCCTAAGTGAATCCACACCGTAAAATAATGCTTTTCTCAATAAGTTGATCTATACTAAGTTTGCCCGTTGCTAAATCTGCTACAGACGAGTCCATTTCGGAAGGCTGTGTCTTCGTTCCGACGAAAACAATGAAAAATATAATTGCTGACGCATAATTGTTATGCAGACGTGTTGCCCTTTTTCGCTCCTCTCCTTCAGTTGACCATTGGAAACTCATAAACCGTACTGAACGCGGCAGCGGCGCAGCGTGACACCGCGGCATTGTCATAGGGTTGTGACGAACCAAGCCCTTCCGGCATACTTCAGCTCCAATGCAGCAAGGCATTAGCCACCTTATTACTATATTTTTATGAGTTTAACTGTAGTAAGTGATATTCGCTTAAGTTAAAGAAAGGAACCATTGCGTTGAAATATTTGGACACAGAGCCTTAAAATTGTACGCAAAATTAGTTTCATCCACAAATGAAAAAGTAGCGAATGTAGTATTTCACTCGCTAACGACACGACCGGCCGGAACACGGCGTCGCTCGCATTTGTGTCTTCCGTCATCATGAACCCGATGTTTAAAATAATCTACATTAGCATAATTTATATCATCATTGTCATCTTTATCAACCCTTATCGGTCCACTACTGGACATCTTCCCATGAATGTCAAGGCAACTGGTCTCCTGCTACTCGCATCCAGCCCGGACCGGCTACTGCGCGGATATCGTCTTCACACCTGATGAACGGTCGACCAACACTTCGTTTTTCTAATGGAGGCAGCGCTCCACTCCAGAACTTAATTTATACAGATAGTGTTTTTTATTATTCATAGATTCTGACTACTGGATATTGAATGTACCTATCAACAGATTTAAAAAACCGATAACTTTCTGGTGGTGAAAGAAAAAAGCAAGCAGTGTCATCGACGTTAGCAATCGTAATTGAGTAACGTATTTGAGCCAACCTTCGAATCATGGACCTCACGTTGTACGTCTGAACAAGCTAGCGACGAGACATTCTACAAATTGCTCGTGTATTTTGAGTGTAAACTCTCCAAGTTGATGTGATGTGGGTTCGAGTGAAATGAATTAACGCAGTCTGGATTGACACGCCGCGCTCGATAACTTATTAACGTTTTAAAATTAATCCAATTATTCGGTTAATTACATTATTAGTCACTAGCCGTTTACTATTATTAGTTACTTATACAAAACCAGGCGAAGGGTTCGTATTTCTATTGCTTGTGTGTTATTCACAAACTTACAAGTACTTACAAACTTTCGCGTTTATAACATTAGTAGGACCAGCAGTTAGCAGTCAGGTCTTTGTTCTTCTTCGTGATTAGTTTTCTTTACATCGAACAGTAAAATAGGTGAACTGATATTAATGAATTTAAGTTCAGAGATAAGCGTGACCGAGATATATCTAACTCATTTTTTAACCAATTCCGATAAAGCAAAATAAGGTTTTTTTAATCACGCAGATGTCGCCGCAGGCGGGTATTTAGTTCCCCACTATGGTTCAAGCCTTGTCGTGGCGGTGGGACTTAGTAGCCTAGGGTAGACCAATTGAACCGAGGAGGAAATTTTCACCTTTCTTATTAGAAAAGGGGGCTAAAGAGCAAAAGGAGGAGGCGCTGTTGCACAAGGGGCAAGAGACGAGGATGGGAACCTCACCCCATGGTACTGTCTCAAAGTTTGTAGGGTGGTTCTGTGATGCCAGCCCTGCTGTGGAGGAGACGTCGGTCCCTTGGAGGACCGATTTGCCATCTAGGTGCCTGATGATTTCTTGCTTCGGGGACCTCACCCAAGGCGGCACTTATGGCACTCGCGGTGGTTTCTGCCATCCGCATTCGGTATTACAATGTGCCGCGAACCCCACACGCCACTGGACCCCACCCAGGGCCAGCGCAGGCGCATAAATACATTTCCCCGCGTTAACAAGAAAAAGAAAAAGGCGGGTATCTAATTACTAACAAATCTTAACAGAAAAGCAACATGGCTGTTCAATGTAACCTGTACGTACGGCTTTGTAGCTTTTATTGCTTGGGAATCTCCACCCATTTATGGTCCACTGAATTTGCCATAGAAATTAATTTACTATATAATAAACTACCGTATATTTGTCGTTTGCTCATGTTATATAACAGAAACAAATTCAGTTGCAGCGTTTGTGGTCTGAAACGGTTTACCCTCTACTGCCTTTCAGATGAGCAGACGATATCTCGATAATTGTAACAACAAATAAAACACATATCATGATTAATGAAACGAACGAAATTAATAACACAATTAAACGCTTAATAAAATGGTTCAATATGAATAACTTAATAATCAATTTAAATAAATCAAAATACATACGTTTTGATAGAGGAAATAATAATAAAAATAAAGGAATACCTAACATGTTTAAACTAATAGAAGTGACTGCCACTAAGTACTTAGGGCTAACTATAGACGAACATTTAAACTGGAAACTACACACATATATGAATTGACTACAAAAATGAATAAATTCACATTTGCACTTAAACAAATAAAAAGAATTATGAATATACAAATGGCCCTTACGTCTTACCGCGCCTAGGTTGAATCCCTCTTGCGTTATCAGCTAATATTATGGGGCAATAGCACGGATAATAATAAAGCATTTATAGCACAAAAAAGTTTATCCGAGCGATATGAGGTTTTGAGCCAGATGAATCTTGTAGACTAATCCTTAAACAACTTGGCCTATTGCCGCTGCCATCACTTTACTGCCTTGAAATGAACATGTTTGTCTGCTGGCATAAAGACCTATTCATATCAATCAGCTGAAGAAATAAATTCTCGTAGCCGACGAGATCCATATGAAATTGTAATCGATGGCAAACCGAGATTAAGCAAATATAACAAAAGTTGTCTAAATGTGTTCGTGAAGTTATATAACAGACTACCAAATGATTTAAAGAATCTGAGGCCAGCAATGTTTAACAGTAAATTATATGAGCGGATTGTCACTAAAAAATATTATGATATGAAAGATATAAGATAAAAAATGTCTGTATAATTATTAATATTGTTTATGTAAATTGTTTATTTAATAATGTTTAAAATGTCTATTTTATTACTTATGCGAAATATGTCTACTTTATTACTTGTAACATCTTTTGTATCTTCTACGATGTTTAAAGGCAAATAAATTACATTATTATTATGAATTTGGTTGACAAATCGGTTGGATAGTTTGAAAGTCTAAACGAACATCGTTACTGATCTAAATTCAACTTCAAATATGAAAAAACCGATTAAAATTTGAATAAAGTTGTACTGTGTATGTAAAAATTTTTCGTAAAAAAAACCTGTGTCATTCGCCTTAATTTAGTTGGCATAGTCACTACGAAACCAAATCATTATATTCCACGAGTATAAGCTTTGTGTGCGTAAATGAGTGTGAGAGTATGTGTAATCGTTTCATATATTTCTTATGCATGTATGTGTATAAAAAGCTTCCTTTAACACAACCTTTAGTTTTTAGAAATTTCCAATTTCATTATGAAAAATGACTTTCTTTTTCTTTTCATATTACTAATTTTATTTTATTTTTTGTATGATAAGTACATTTCATATTTCAGTCACTACATACTCCAGATGTTTTCGTTTTTTAATCTTTCCTGGTCTGAACTAATTTTAGAGAAATTGTGAACCGGGTGACGTCAACAGCGAACATGGCGTCTTTGTTTACGCCACTGATGTGCCCACACAACTCACATCTAAACATTAAACTTGGCATTGTATTGTCAATACACAAAAAATATTTATCTGATCATGCAGATTTATTAACTCATAAGTGTGACAACTGAGAAAGACAATTTGTTTAACCTTTTATTACCTTATAGACGGGGCCTGCTAGACGCTAATGTTGTCGATGGTATTCCATTTGCCATGACAATACATCGGAGTCATTGAAACATACGATGCGTGACGGCTTTCTTTCTTGTACCCAATGACAGCGACATGTTTTCCAAATATCTGGACAAATTGATGGATTGAAAACATCACATCCCCAAATACAGCTTTGTTAGTAAGTGGTAGTGATGCTACATTGTAGCACGAGGCCGCAGATGCAGAATTGGGGCGGTGTAAGCTGGGGTATTTCTCGTTTAAAGGACAACGTCCTAAAGTAGCACCTGTGTTGTTGAGTTTTCGGTGGCCCATCGGAGGTAAAGACGACACGTGCATGACATTTATGTGGAAGCCTTACCAAAGGCTCGAACTCCTCGTTGGCCCACTTATACACACTTGACACCACGTAACACATATTCTGTCTCGGTCGCGACTAACACTTATACACACTTGACACCACGTAACACATATTCTGTCTCGGTCGCGACTAACACTTATACACACTTGACACCACGTAACACATATTCCGTCTCGGTCGCGACTAACACTTATACACACTTGATACCACGTAACACATATTCTGTCTCGGTCGCGACTAACACTTATACACACTTGACACCACGTAACACATATTCTGTCTCGGTCGCGACTAACACTTATACACACTTGACACCACGTAACACATATTCTGTCTCGGTCACGACTAACACTTATACACACTTGACACCACGTAGCACATATTCTGTCTCGGTCGCGACTAACACTTATCCGGCGTCGAATAAGTAGGGTAAAAAATTTGCCTCGAGAAAAATTGCTCGCTGCAGGATTGTCTCCCCTATCCTGTATGATGTAGCATAAGCTCTTTATGTAGAAATATCCGTAAAAACAGCCACCCGAGCTGCAGCCTCTCGAGTAGTAAAACACGCGCGTGGACCTTGGCAGTTCAATGCACGTGTAGTTATAAAATATTTTTAGTAAACAAAATGGCGCCTCGTAATCGCTATTAGTTGCGCTTGGTTCACTCTCCCTTGTGCAGGAATGTGTTGCTAATGGTGCCATTACATATTATGTCATAAGTTAATGTAGTCCAACGGTCAGCAGAATGCCTTATCAATCATTCATACTTATTACGCCCTTAGGTCAAAATATGCCAAGCTCGTAACACTTTGATGTCTTAAGTTTACGCCAATCTTACTCATTACAATACAGCTACTAATATAATTATTTAGCTAGCCCGACGCTTCAGAAGCTTTACACCGACCATGGATACGTGTGTCACTTTACTCCTCCGGATCTGTTCATATCTGTGCAAGCGGTGTCGACTCCTCCTTACATATAGTCTAATTATTAAATTGTTTATCACAACAACACTACGGAGAATACGCAATGAAGTGCATATTTAAGCGTACAATTATTTTGATTGATTAAGGCAGTGGTGGCTTCTCCCAGTGGTGAGGAAATCCCGACTGTAAGGTAGGACTAGATACTAGGGGCTGGCTTAGCAGGTTCCTAGTAAAGACCAGTTTAGACTATTAGAACCCTAACTGACAAATAAACTTCATATGTTTTCACATGACTCGCTTAGAAGTTTTTTAGACTATGAAGGGGCAAACGAGTGGTCGGATTCTTTCGACGATTACCGACATCTACAGACATCCGCCTAATTATTATGCAGATGTCCTCTCCTGTAATGAGCCACTGAAAAGTAACCACAAATCGCACGAAAGGCGACAGCCTAGCTGTCGCTTTACCGCTGTATCGTGTGGGTGGTATCTCTCGGCCAACCCAAATCGGGTACAATGCAGCAAGGCACAGCAATTATTAAATAAGAAGCATGTATTTGGTACTACATAAGTAATTCCAGTCCTACACCTACTGTCCCGCTTTGATTGGGGAGGGAAACTGGAAACACCTCCTACTCCTATTTTCTACTGACTAAGTTCGTTACGGGTACCAGGGCAGCTTTCCCTCGGGCTACTTGCGGTCATATCCAAGTATCACAAGTGGTGGCCGCTGTCGAAGCTGAAGATACAGGAGTAGCAGCAGAGGGGAAGCGTGGTGGTCCATGCTCGTTACAATAAGGAATTAAGTGAAACCAATCGTAATTGTCTATACTTGCGAGTCCGCTACCTCCTGGCAAGGAACATGTTTAACATTTATTTGTATTATATTCCACACAAAACCTTAATCCAAAAACTATCACAAATTCTCATTATCACCCACAAAAGGGATAACCTTGGGACGACATTATAGTCTATTGAAGTGAAATTGCTAGTAAGTTATAGCGACAGGGGACAGCACAAAGCAGAAGAAAATCTCGCGTGGTACAATTTACTAAATCCCTTTCTCACGGCACCCCTAACATAAACACCAATTTGCCAGAAACAATGTTTTGTATCGGTATTATTAGAAATAATCCCCAGAGTAAAACCAGCGAGTTGGTGTTGTAGAAGGAAACCGGTACATTACGTGTTAAGTGTAGGCTGACACTGAAATTGTTAGGCGCACATTAAGCTCTACAATTGAATGTAGCTAAGTGCTCATGTAGGAGTTGATTTCACTGATGTGTCACAACTCAGGTGTAATAGAACGTACCATCACAGTCGGCGTACGTTACAAGTAATATACGTATCCCGCCAATAGTTCTGTTGCAATGTCGGTGCAAACACGATCGAGGTGTGGGAGCGGTGGCGCGAGTGCTTCGCGGTGCGGCGTATGCTAATGTCGATAAGTGTTATGGATAGCGCTATTAACAGCTGGCTCAAATACATTAGAAACTCCGCGTTACATTATTTAGGAAGAGGTAGTGCCATGCTGCATAGGAGGAGGTAGCGACATGCATAGTGCTTGACACTACAGTCTCCTATGCAACGGAATTGGGCCGGTACCACCGGGGAAATACATCTCGCTCACATAATACCGCCGTAAAGTAGCATGTATAGACATGTATATGGTGACTCGAAAGTTTTGCCGATAAAGGCGTTGCGCCCGCGCCTCTAGCACAGAACCTCACCCAACAATATGCAGAACCATAATAACAGCTCCAATATAATAAGTGTGAATGTTTGTGATTATTGAAATATGATTGTTTCTCCTACACGAAACTACAGAACAGATTCGGATGAAAGTTGGTACTTACGGATAAAATTGAATCTGTATACTCATATAAACATGTTGAGAAAAATATTCCCATCCCTTTTTTAAAAGAATTACGCTCATGGAGGAATTTTAAATGTGGTACAGTCGAAGATTATATGGTGAAAATGTGAATAAAGCTAATGTCTGAGTATTTTCTGCATGAGATTTCTCTATACTTTTTAAATAATATCAGACGCACACGAGGGCGTGCATGTACACTCACGACGACACGTTTTAAAATGGAAGTATTAACTGGCAAACAATAATATAAGTTTTATACATCATTCTACGCTTTTTAACAAATAAAATGAAGAGTCTTAATTTTAAGAGAGGTAATCCGTGAAGCACAACTAGTATGAGATAAATAATTTGCAGTGGAGTTAAGACTGATACCATTGGATGCAATCTGCACATTCTGCCCGGTGGACATGTTGCTGTCTTACAATGGGGACTAGGCATAGCTGAGTTAGGTCAGTATATCAGTGCAACAGTAATTGATTTATTCAATAGTAATTGATTCGTTATGCAATGATCTGTCGGTACAAAGATTTGTTCAGCTGAGATAGTACATATGCATGAAATATCAAGTACGCATCACTATTGCTCGGTATGACACAACCGGTAAACAAATATTCGCTTTTAACAATTTAGTTGTTCAAATTACCAGCTGTATAAATGCGCCGAACGATGGTTTATTCGTAGAACTAAATATTATAGTCTGGCCACAATATTGTTACAATCAAAAATAATAAAAAAATTACATTTGAATTTGGAACCTGTCATTTTTATACAATTGTTCATTGTGTTTTCTCATTTTGACAACAATACATTGTACAATATTTTGGGATATTAAAATGGAGTCGGGTGATAAAGACAGCAGGATCGCTGTGATTGCATTACGCAAAGTAGGTATGGAGCCAAATGCTTCCTTTTTGAAACTCTCCACACGCATGGTATTAGTCACAGAGTTTATGTCAGAGTAACATCTGGCCGTCGTCGTAGTGCTCGTACGGAAAAGGTGTACAAAGCAACAACCCTTTCAACAATTGAGTAACATTTTAACCAACAAAATGATCAGATTTATGCTCAAAGCTCTAAGGAGGCTTCCCAATTAGTCGACAGAGTGTGGCGCGGGCATTGTCCGACTTCAGTCACGGTGTGATGGAATCCTAGTAGGAGTGACTGAGCCATATTTATGTGAATGCGGCACAAGCGTATCAACGGATCAACGGATACTATTCTTGAGAAGTTAATTAAGGGCTTACTCCTTAACGCCCCATTTAAAGCCCCATGTTCAATAACCAGATATGATACTTCCAGCAAAGACTCGGGTCATAAGGCTCGTTCCACGCACGCACGCTCTTGATTGGAGGCGGACATCTCGGACTTCATCAGAGCTGAAGATGTCCGTCGTCTAGTTCCTATATTAATCTGCTGGATTTTGATTTATGGTCAGTTTGAAAGAGTACAGCTTGTTCTAAATAACATGTTAATTTGGAGTCCCTAAAAAAATCCATACGAATGCTAGTGAAGAATTTCCCTATAGCAAGAGTGCGTGCTCCTATTGATAACTGGCCCCAACGTTTGAAGAACTGTATCGCAGCCAATGGAGACCACTTCGAATACGCTTTGTATATTTGTAATAGTTTAATATTTGTGTGTTAAACTAATAGGGCGTAAGAGTAATAAATGTTATTTGCAACTAAAAAATATTTTTTAGTTGCAAATAACATTTATTACAGACAGATAGACAAGACTAAGTATACATTCCATTAACATTAGAATTCTTCTTTTTGTTTATTGACGCGGGGAAACACATTTCACAGGCCCAGGCCCCACTCAGCCACAGTGGTGTGACTCGCGGCACATTATTATACCCGCAAAAATCACCGCAAATGCCGTCATTGACGCCTTTGGTGAGGTGCCCCGGAACAACAAATCAGCAGGGCACCTCGACGGCTAGTCAGTCCCCTGAGGGACCGACACCACCTCCACAGGTGGGGTTGTCCCGCACTACAGGACAACCCCACCTACTTTAGAAACGCTCAATGTGGAATCCCATCCTCGCCCCTTGCCCCGTGCGCAATAGCGCCGCCTCATATTGCTCTTTTATCCTCTCTTCTTATAAGAGAGGTACAAAGAGCGCCTCCTACTTCTGCTCCTTAACCCCCTCTAATTGTAAGAGGGGTACAAAGAGCCGCTGCCTCATCGGTTCAAAGGGCTCCGGAGTGTCTCGGATCACCCCAGATAACTGGGCCCCACCGTCACGACAAGGCTCGAACCATGGTGCGGACCAATTAAAATACATAGTTTGATGATTTTGTATATCAGTGAATTTTTGCCATATTTCGTGAAGTATCCGTGCCGAGCGGAGACGGACTGCTGAGATAGTTGGCATACACTAGTAGTGAATATACCCGCTACCTACGATCGTATTCAATCAGGTCGATCCGTACAATCCTGCCTCATTGTAAAACGTATTTAGTTGTTTCTACCTTTCGTAGTTAGCAAGGATTCAGCATGTTGGGCGATGATTAAGTATAATGTGTCATGTTTATTTAACGCAATTCCTATATAAAGTTATATTATTTAGTGCCTAGTCCGCCTCCGTAAGTTTATGGTTTGTGCGACCCTGGGGCAAACTCGCTTATCTTTCACTACCACTATATGGGCCTATAGTACCACTATAAAGAAAATATGTGAAATTTATTTAATTTAGTTGTATTTACTATTAAAGTAATAGATTAATTTAATTTTGGTTAAGTATTTTATGTTTATGGTAAGAGGTAGTGCCATGCTACAGGTTAAGTAGCATAACCAACTGTCTTTTTGTACTCTTGGTACTAACATTTGTCTAAATATCAAATCTTAAAATCAGATCTACATATTGATGTCTTAAGTTTGCGCGAATGTTGCTCATTACAATAAAAGTATTTTACGGATGTTATCGCGGTTTATTTAATTATTTAAGCCGACGTTTCAGAAACTTTACGGTAGTCCAACCGCGACCATGGTAGTCGCTGTAAGCTTCTGAAACGTCGGGCTAGTTAAATAATTAAATAAACCGCGACAAAATCCTTAAAAGCAGTTTTATTGTAATTTATTAAATCTACATATATACTCAACATGTTCATGTTATAAAAGCCGAGATTTAGCACTAGTTGATTATTTAATTTGCTCTCCATTTAACAATAAATTAATTCTCAAAGGATCGTAACTTAACTAGATAGAAACGCACATTTACTTAAAAAAGGCACATCCAATTTCATAGAAATGGCAGTCGTGAAAATGTTGCAAGTGAGCTTGCACATGTCCACACTAATTCCAAGCTGTTGAGAGCGACAGATCCACGAGACAGGCCTTCGTTAAAATTTATCAAATAAAATAAAATGTTGTCAACTTTGAAATGAAAGTTGGTACTAAATGTACCAACGTAGCAGGAACATGTTAAATAAATTTAAAACGGAACGGAACTTTTTGACTTTGTGTGTGGAAACCCCGACCTCCCGTGTATAGGAATGTTATGCACGACGCATGAAAGTGAATTTTAATGAAGTATTTTACTTGTAGTGTTTTACTTTGCGCAACGGGGAGTTCACCCCTCCTCCATGGTACCAGTCACGATTATTCCACGAGCTCTTCTCATCAATACACCGAGGCCGACTTTAGCTATCGCTCTTCGGTCTTGGGGAGAGGGGAGTGGGTCCCCCCGGCCTGGATGTTAATAGTCTATTTTAGCTATTTCCTTTTTTATTTCAAAACATTTCCTACGGGGAGCGCGTACCACATGGAAGAGACACATCCTGCATCTCTCGTATCTGTGGGCAAGATCGTATCTGTGTTGTTCTGTCTCTCTTACGACCACAAATAAACTTGGACCTGACGCCCGACGTAATGTAACAGTTGCCGTAGTGCTTAATGATAACGTCGTCACAATAACATCGCCGTGAAGAGGTGGGTATACTGCCGTGTGGGTGGTTTGTGAGAGGCGGCCCATGAGGGGATGGGGTGAAATCGGCGTTGATATCCTTCCCGTCATCCCTGCATGCGCCGGCGATCTGCATTACCTCTATGAAGATGTAAATGAGCTCAACGAACTCGGTACTCATCGAAAGACTTCATCTGATCATTTTCCCTAATGTTATACCAAATCTTCAGTATCCATGATCAATAGATTGTCATTTGCGTCAAGAAGTTGGGCCTTTTATAGGCGAGTCCCTTCAGCACTGTAAAGTTAAAATGATGACCAGTCATCCTCGTAATACACTCTTTTATGTATCTGCACATCTCCGATGTAATCAATATGTTTTAAACCCTTTGAGAGTATCTCGGCCGTCAGCGTAACATGTTATCTTGAATTATGTACCCAAATTTAATTTTACGCCATTCCTGTTAAAACCCTGCCTACCTGCTTGATTAAATTCCAGATCTTTCCACGAGAAAAAGATTTCTCGAACTCCTTATTTATTTTGTTTTCATTTGTATTTAATAATACATTTATAGTAAGTATGTTAGACGTAATCAACTTTTCGAAGAAGCAGCAATGGGCGACCACACACTCTGGAGTTCTCTGGTCCTGATAGTAGTTGTCGAATTCGTTATTACAAACACTCTCACATTCTTATTGTTGATTGAATGTATTGTCGCTTCTGGATGAAAATTCATGTTAACACTTGAATAAAAGAATAAACTTTATATACGATTTCCATAGTTATTTAATTTCAATTTAAATTTACGGTCGGTTTCGACTAATCATCATCAGGCCACTCTCATGATGGGATGTATTTCACCCATCTGCGGCAGGGAGGTAGATCGATTTCCACCCCGAACCCTCTCTCGACGCCTGACGAACACTCATAGCGATAGCATTTGCCTCCACATGATACGTTCAGGTCCGAAAAGAAAAGAAAATGAAAACGACTCAGGAGAACGGATGGCAGATAACAGTGGCGCCCGGGTCCGTGAGTTAAGTCGTATAAACAAACACTCCCTTATTCATCATTTGTAAAATCCTATCAAATATTAAAAGCAAGATCCGTACAGACGCACACCAGAGTGATTTTGCCGTCAGCTTAAGCCTTTTCGAGAGCCGCGCGTTGCCCACTCTATAGTAAAGTGTCTACACGCATGAGCGACATCTCGGAACTGTACACGTTGACTTGCACACGATTTCTCTTTTATTGTCATTTAATACTCAACAGGGACTGCGCCACTGGGCTGAAAATGTTAACTTCGTTTAAGGCTTGCCACTGAACGGAGTTTTCCTTTGAAAGTCTGTGATTCTCCTGCTTGTTAGCTTTGGACAAAGTGTAGGAAGTGCAATAGCCATACAGCTAGATTGTACATATTTTATGTAAACTATTAAGTGATATATAGATTTATACGATGCTTTGCCCGATGGTACCTGCTTAAACTACATCCCAGGGTACAACGTTTCTTTGGGATAAAAAGTAGTTTTCACTGTGTTCTAGGTTGCGATCTACGTTTGTGCTAAATTTCATACAAATCCGTTTATTCGTTTTTGTGTGAAACAATCATTCAGTCCTCCGCATTTATAACATCAGGGGGACCCGTAGGATTGTTTTAGTTTCCATCATCTTATACATCAATGGAATATTTAGTAATAAATTAACTTGATAATAAAAAAATAGTTTCACTTTAAGGCTTTTATCGTGGTTTATTCAGCATTTTACGATCTCGATGTTTCAGGAGCCCTACTGTTACCATAATCATCTCGCCAGCTACTGAAACTTCGGTATCGTAAAATGCCGAATAAACCACGATAGAACCCGTTAAAGTAGTTTCATTATAATGCGTAACATTCGCGTAAACCTAAGAAATTAACGTTACAAATTGTTCAAAGATTAGCGGTCTTAGATGTATTGACTGTGTAGCTGATGTTACAACGCCGATGTGAGTCCAAAAGATTGAGTTTGTCTGGTCTTGCAGTGCGAGCTGCAAAACCGATCTACGAGCTGAGCAAAACGTGAAACTCATGCCATAAGATGTATGTTGTAGCGGGTTTATGCTGCGTTGTCCCCACTAACGTCTAGGCGTCGTCAAACCATTTGTAGATGGTTGTAGTGTGTACATCTATTCTTGCGAATTCTAGATAACTAATATAACATAAATATAATAAATAACAAGAAAAATGTTATAATACAGGTTCTATTTTCAAACCAAAATGTAATATCAATTTATAAGTTTACAAATAATCTTATAAATGTCGCGCTGTAATTTAATAATAATAATTAATGATGCCTTTAAAATCGTGGAAAATTACGCGACTGAATAATAACAGATTACCAATTACAACGATTTAAAAGCTTTGGGCTTTATTAATTAGTCTAAATACTTCTTTTTTTAATAAATCTGCGAAAAGGTAGTCGGCACCATTTACAAACTATGTTATGTGCCTTCACCATATCCTTCCTGTAGTAAAGTACTCTCTTCACACCGATATCATGTGAGCGAGAGGTACCTTGATGCCGCAGAGAAAACCTTGAGAAAGGGCGGAGTTCGTACCTACACGATGCAACAGTTAAAGTGCTATTGAAATACTATAACAAGGCCGTGGTGCGAATAACTTGAGCGTCTCCTATTCAATACATGTGTGGCCTGAGAAGAACAAATAATCTTATGTTCCGAGAGCTTATTAAAAATGATAAAATATTCTTTTGTTTACTTCTAATTTGTTTCTGTGGCAGTTAATAACCTCCTTTGTTTGTTTTAGTCTGGCTTTAAATTTGCAGAAATGTGTTTATTAAGCAAAATAATATATTGTTTGTCATGATTTCAGTCCCCTGTCATGACCCTCTCTATTTTTTATAGCATTAGGGGGCGAACGAGAAAACTGAGCCTTTTGATGACTACCGACACCCATATTCCGACACGACATATTCGCATGATTGTCACGCAGGCACGTTGCCCTCCTAGTACCCCCTTCCCAATTGGCCACTGACTACTTACAAACCACACGAAACGTGACAGTGACGCTGTCACTTTACGCCGGTATCAAGTGAGCGAGATGTACTTCCCCGGTCGTGCCAGTCCAATTCCGTTGCTTAGGAGGATGTAGTGTAATGCACCATGCATGGCACTACATCCTCCTATGTAGCATGGCACTGCCTCTGCCTAAATGTTCCCTATCTATCATCATCACGTCTGAGCCACTCCAGGCGCCGTGCGCGAGCGTCTCCTGTCGTTACAGTCGGGGACGAGGAATCTCGTGGTGAATCCGAACGTGATGGTAATAGTTTATAATAACATGATGGTAATAGTTTATAATAACATGATGGTAATAGTTTATAATAACATGATGGTAATAGTTTATAATAACATGATGGTAATAGTTTATAATAATTGTTATTAACATGATCGGATCGGACACTTATATATGGATACTGAACTCCCATCTGTGGAAGAGGGATTTCGTTCCCGACATGATATCTTCTGCTAAGCTTATTATTCTGTGCCAACTGTGCCCTGCGGTCAAAAGGCAACCATGGACTTCTTTCCGGCATAAAACATATTTCCAAACTGTATTGTATATCCTTGCCACATTGAATCCAATTGAATACATACTTTCTTATAGAAAATTAGTAAAGCAGAACTAACAAATAAGGTAAGGTGATTCTCAGCGAATACAGAATATTTAGTTGGTACAATCAGCGATCAGTAACTGCTAACTTACTGTCTTACAAAAACTTTACAAAACTTACAATCGTCAACACGAATCCGAGTTTCCACCTAATGTTTCCCTTCACCGTAACGCTAAGGAAATGTACTTAGGTAAGAAGAACTCCTTGGTACATGGCGGGGTTTGAACTTGGACCTCAGGAGTGGAAGTCCGCAGAGAAGCACTAGACTACTGAGGCTCTAAGGAATGAAGAATGCGAACGAGAACATGCGATGCAATTGAACGAATTGCAATTGAAATCATTCCAGGAATACGGCAATAATTATTGTCAATTTTTATAATTCTTGACAAATATTCTTCGCCAATTGCCTCTTTGTATGTGAGCAATCCTGTGCTGTATTATGTTATGTCCCGCGTAACTTTATAATCTGCTCACAAAGCTGCCGAGTCAATTGGTCTCGGGAGACCAAAGTGAACCTAGTGGGTGAGGAGAGAACTAAAGAGGAGGCGCTTTCGCGCACTTGGAAGGATGCAATAATAGGATCTTTGTCTCATCGCACAATCTTGAGGTTGGTTGTTTTGTGGTGCAGCAGGAGAAACGCTCTGTGGAAGTGGTTTCAACACCTCGGTGAACGGTGCTGTTCCGTAGCACTTCATCAAAGGCGGCGCTGAAGGCACTCGTGCTCGTTTTCCCGAATAGTCTTCACAATTGCGTGCCGCGTGTACACAGCACCAGACCCCACCCTGAACCGGTGGTGTCACGAGAAGGCGTATCATCCCCTCTACCACATCAATGCCTATAGACAAATCAACAGAACTGGGACTACAGGACCCTTATTTTTATCCCGTGTCTCCTTTAACAGGCTTTGCTCAGACGACAATTTTCATTTTGTATCACCTACTTATAAACAGTCTGATCACCTGTCTGAGACGCTCATAAACATGTAAGCAACCAAAGGATATGCAAATGCGTTATTGTTGTGAACAAGTTTGGTTTTTCTCACGCAAACTATGTATACTATGTGTATACTATATGTATACTATATATATACTATGTGTATACTATATGTATACTATGTGTATACTATATGTATACTATATGTATGCTATGTGTATACTATGTGTATACTATATGTATACTATATGTATACTATGTGTATACTATATGTATACTATATGTATACTATATGTATACTATGTGTATACTATATGTATACTATGTGTATACTATGTGTATACTATATTGCTCCTATGTTGAATGTGTTTATTTGTTAAAAAAAATATTTTGACTTTTTCCATTCCTTATTCGCTACCGGGTGCCACCTACTGTAGGGTGTAGCTTAAAGTTCTCGGCAATCAGTAAATTGGTTCAACATAGTTTACGCAGCAAAACCGGATAAAATATCCGACTCTCCATTTATAATTATAGATAAAAGATAGATAAAGTGGAGCCTATTAATACAACGGGCAACGACAGAATGTTGTAAGCTTGTCAGCGTAGTGCGCGGGTCATGTATAACAGAAGAGCAGATCGCACAAACAGACACATCCGCCGGGACACAATACAAGCTCGGCTCTACGCCATTGTGGTCTGGTGGCGATATTTTATTTCAATCTGTCGATTCATAGAACAATGAACGGATTTATATTTAAATTCCAGGCTTTTGTTAAAGAATTACTCTGAGAACTGACATGTTACAGGATTAAAATGTGAAAGTAGAATCGGTCGGTGGATCGATTACATTTAATTAATACTATTATCATTAATTGATAATAATTTCATTTCAGCATGCATGTAAACCACTAATTTTACGCATCCAAAAGGAAAAATTAAATAAAATAAAATTGAAAATACTCTATTTTTACGTGCGTCGCGTAATTGTTAAATCAAAACAATTTCATTTTTGTTAGTTAGGTGTAACAAAACTTTGTAGGTTGAAAAAAATATCAACAATTAATATTTTTGGTGCTAATTGCTGATGAACAGCTAAGCCAAGTTATTGAGTCATAAATCACTAAGTCTGCTGTGGTTACCAACTCGAGCGGAATGTGTAAGTTATACTCGTCTTTATTGTTGTAAGTTATACTCGTCGTTATTGTTGTAAGTTATACTCGTCGTTATTGTTGTAAGTTATACTCGTCGTTATTGTTGTAAGTTATACTCGTCGTTATTGTTGCAAGTTATACTCGTCGTTATTATGGTACTCACAGCATCCCTGGAGTCGTCCAAGTTACGCTGGCGTTTTAGCATTTATATTGTGAATTACGTACGACACGAGTTCTCTCTGGGTTTACGTTTCCTATTTACATTTGTTTCAATCCGAATCTGCTTCGTGTGTGCATTTTTAAAGAATGAGTTTCAGATCTCCTCGCTACCCGCACTTCTATTGGATGGGTTTTTTCACCTCCACAATTGACATTTTTATCATTACAATAACGTATCCTTTTAATAAGAATATTAGCAAATATCCTTTCGTTTGTCACACCAGGACCTGGGCGGGATTGAACCTACAAAACACACAGCGTACCGCAACTTTGCCCGCCAACTCCTGGCCATCATAGTGATCGAAACCGGAAATATGGATATTCTAACAGCTTGTATGGCGGTTGATTTTACATGTGCCCTGATTATGATCAGGTCAGCGGTTTGACCATAGTTGGACTTAGATTTCTGTACCCATATCGCTTTAAAGCAAACGAAACATCTATGTTACAAATGAGTTCATCTCGATGTTATCCATTAAATTAGTTTTGCACTATAATGAGTCGCATTTACGTGCCTAAGCTATAGTAATAAACATATGTCCTTATATTCAATGTCCCTATAATGTATGTCGTTGCGTTGCAGTTCAGCTGTCACATGTAGACGGGACGTGACAGTAGAGTTGTCGCTCCTCGTCCGGTTCGTGTGTATTTGGTGGCCCATGGTGTTATTGGCCGATGGTGGTCACAGAAAAGTTGATCAGTGCAGGAAGCGGTTGCTTCGGCATGACACGACTAATTCAATTGTTCCTATGCGTTTAGTCACAGTTCAGGTCATACTTGCATAATATAACCAGTAGTCATAATATAACCAGTAGTCATAATATAACCAGTAGTCATAATATAACCAGTAGTCATAATATAACCAGTAGTCATAATATAACCAGTAGTCATTTGAAGCATTTAATTTATAACCTTATCAATATTAATATAATCTAGTGATATATATATCATTACAATTTTTTTCAGCTCGAATGCAGCTGGAACGTAATACGTCTTGTAGGTACATGGAACTAAATGTCTTACATCATAATATGCTTGTCAGTGTCTCAAATTGTGTGTTACTGAAGTTCTAACATTGTGCGCATACCGTAGTGTGGATAACTTTTTATTTCATCAAGATAATAAAAAATATGCATATTATACGAGTACATAAGCTGAACATTGCAATTTTCGTAGAATAGCCCAAAACTTTTGCTTTGCACAAATTAACAAAATGTTTACATCGGGATATTTTTATATTAAATAACGCTAAGGAAATCACAAGTGACAAAATATACGCGGTATAGTGTCTACCGTGAAGTCGATATAACTACTTGTGCTACCTACACAACGGATAAAATATTTTGTCTCCATCTTGCGGTGTTCACCTGCCAAGCCGTATAACATTCACTATAATAATTCCCTTGGCAATTTAGGTAAATTCAAAGTATCAATTTTATTGTTGATGCGGACAGCTGACCCTCGTCAAACTTATAATACAACCGAATATACACAACTAATCCTAGCATTTAATATACAACACTTACTTTATTTGAACTTGGAGATAAACTAGGACATCTACTTATAGAAGCATCGTGGTCGTTTCTTCAAAAGACGAAAGATTTTATTGCTCATAAATCTTAAAGTAAGTGAGCAGTGACATTAAGTTAGACACCTAAAATAAATATAAATATAAAAGTTAAAACTCGAAGAGTACAAGACGTTCGAGTACCCCCTACAATTCCCTGCTATACATAATTCTCTTTTAATGACTGCAAACCAATCCCGACTCTGCTAGCAAGGAGATCCATATTCACATCACATTTAAACAATAATAGTAAAATACGATGTCACCACATCCGACTATAAGACTGAAACGTTAAATGTTTTGCAGTGAAACGACGCGCGACGCCAAGAAGTCTGCTGCAGTAACCTTGTACACACTGTCACGAGCAATAATACACATACGTTGCCTACACATTCATAAATATCTTAAGATCTATTTGTTTATAATTAGATACTCGTGCGACTGTGCCTAAAGTAGGCATACACTATCTTCACAGTAATATAAAAGATAGAAAATAAAAAAAAACACTTCCAATGTCAGGCGGAGCTTTTTGATGCCTACCAGAGTCTATAGATAAGCAGTATACATATAACAGTTCCTTCACGGAGACACGGCACACTGTTCTTTGTAATCGTTTATAGTACTGTTTATAGTGTAAACCTCAGTATCTGGAGAGATTGTAGAAGGCATATTTAGATGAGAGGACTGTCCCCTCTGAGGATCGTCAGGGTTCCCTTGTGGAATAGTACGTATTAACCGGGGCACCACAGGGATCGGTAGTAGGGCCGACCCTGTTGGACCTGGGTCTTGCGAGTCATCTTACCCCTGGGTCAGGTGTTACCTGTTACGCTGATAATACACTTGTCTGGTCCTGGGACCTGGGGAAGAAAGTTTCAAGTGGCGGCGCCGTGTGGGCCGACATCCTCACTGCACGAAATAAGGCCCAGCTGCGTAAGACGCAGCGGGTCATCGCGGTGAGGGTAATAAGAGGGTATCGCATGATCAGCTTGGAGCGGCCACCGCTCCCGCGGGTGATCCCCCATGGGAACGGGTGGCAGAGGTGCTGGCAGAAGCTTATCTGTTTCTGGCAGGGAAGATTTCTGTGGGGGATGCTACCCTCTCCAGAAGAAATCCAGAGGGTCCGGCGACGTGGGTATGAGGCACTTTTGATTAGGCGGGTGGAAGATTTGGCACAGCTTCGATATGGCCTTCGGACTGTTGCTACACGCCGTCCCGTCTTTGTGAGCTGGATGCGCAGGAAACGGAAGCCTCTGATGTTCCGTTTAACACAGGTATTTGTGAAGCTTGTGGCACCATGCGGAGGATACGGCCGAACACACACTTGAGGAGTGCCCGGCGTGTTATTTACAGCGGTACAACCTGCAGACCTCGCTGTCGAGCATCGTTCATACTTTAGCCAATCTCGTAACCGTTTGGGTACGCAACCCTAAATAACTCTATCGTATACGTGGAAACGTAGTAAAGCTCATTTATATGTCCTAACAGCTGATCTAAGAATATATTTTGTTCTCAGAGAAGATGAGCGGCTCCAGAGTGGTGACCGTCACGTTGGTGCTGTGTCTTGTCGCTGGCGTCGTCACCAACCCGGTGCGGAGGTCCCCGGACCTGGAGGCGCGGCGGCGAAGTGCGATAGACAGGAGCATGATAAGGTAATTTTTATGATTTATTATGTCATAAATCATAAAGATTCGCTTTCCCCCTTCCCAAAGTACAGTTGTATCGAGTGAGCGAGAGGTACCTCCACAGTCGTGCTATCTCAACTTATCTGTTTTGTAGCATTTTACTAAGTTGACATTATTATTTTACACTCGAGTCGGGTCAGTATGACCGTGGAGGCTATCGCGGTTCGTGTAACTTGTGGGATTCCGATCAACTTCTTGGTTCTGGCGGAAGTGGGAAGAAGCAGAGACCGCACCAAACCCTTGGCTTCGGAGCATGTTATCGCCATCAAAAGATTTCGTCTGCTCGTATGAAAAATGACTTAATTCAGTCTCTGGAACTTTGCACAATATTGGACAGGGTAAATATTAAAATGTCATCGATGTGTGTAGTCAGAGGATGTTGACTATAGATTATCTTATAACTTTTGTAATATTTTGAAAACACGGCCGTAAACAAATCGGTGCCACAGCTGACCCAAGAAGTGTTCAGGTGCCGGATTGACTTAGGTCTGGTGCAATGCCGATCGGAGCTGTATTACCACAGCCTGTACTATACTATATATATTCTGCACGCTCGGCCGCAACATGTTTGTACCAAAAGCACCGAACTAGCACGCTAGATAACTTGTTGCCCTATGACTTGTGGTGGACACATCCGAATACCTGCATTTTAACGTCAATGATTTTAAAATCAGTATTATAATTATTTTTTTCCGCTTTATGTTATATAAGGAAAGGGGGCCAACGCAGCTGCATGTCAATAATGTGTGTGTCTATGGGCGTCGGTAGTCGACAAAAGACTCCGATTTTCTCGTTTGCCCTCCTATACTATATAATAAATTCTAATAACGTTTGATTAATATGAAACTTTTTATAGGTTTGGGCGATCTTATCCCGTAGAATCTTCACCGGGAGATTTAAGAGGAGCTTTCCAGAGACCGAGTCGCAAGGGCAACAGTTTTCTCCGCTTCGGAAGATCACAACCGATCACACTCACATCGGACGACCTTTTATCTCTCTTGAAATCTTCCGAAGAGGACTACGACACTCCCTTGGACAAACGCGTGTCGAACTTCGTGAGGTTCGGACGTGACCCCACGTTCATCCGACTCGCGAGGGCCGGTGCGGATGAGCAGACCGCCGACGTCGTCGTCAACGGATACCCCGAGCGGAAGCACAGAGCACGGGATCATTTCATCAGACTCGGCAGGGACCGTGAAGAATCTGGAAATAGCTCCGAGGAAGTTTTGAATGAACGTAAGAAGAGATCTGCCCCTTGCCACGATTGCTAATCGTAATTCTGATGACTTCGCATGTGACAGAAAAATGAGTGACAAAGATTACGTTAAACGATGTTTATTTATATTAGACAACTTGCATGTTTGTAATTAGTGAATGTTGAATACTAATTATCATAGAAAAAAAATACAAAAGTCACCAAATTTCTTGGTCCTTAATTACCTTTTTTCTTTTTCAATTAATATTTACAATGGAATAAATGTTCAAATCAGTAGCTTGTAAACAAGACTACGTACACGTGGAACATGTTCTGTCCCCTTTCTTCTGTCCGGTAAATTGAAACTCATCGACGAAGGAACACTATTGGATTTAGCACATAAATGAACAGCTGTTTAATGTATATAAAGAATGTAAAGGTTTATATGTAGCGTTCCGACAAAAACTAAATATTGTAATATTTCATGTGAAATCTATTTGTCTAGCAGATAAATCATGTTAAAAATTCAAAGCAGAATGCGCTTATATTAATGTTGTCAGGGTAGGAAGTGTTATAAAGCTTATTGTTACATTGAAAACTTTATAGGTCTTTATAATTACACATGTTTCGATTCAGTTGTAATTATTTATTTTCTTTTCATTATTCGATTTTTATACCTTCACGTCATAATATCTGCCCTACATGGAATATTTAAAATAATTTAGCAACACATAGTATGAACCACAATTAGTGTATTATAAATTATCTTATAATTTATGCATTCAATGTTTATACAGTAACTCATATGTGCCAAAAGTTCTTTCTTCTGTATTTTTGTTATAAAGACTATACATTTTATAAAGTTTGTAATCTAACTAGATGTACGATGAAAGCATCCGAAACAAGGGCTGGTGATATTTTCGGATACTTTCAATATAAAATTATTTCGATGTGAATATTGATGTTGATGTATGAATATTGTGCAATATAATATGACAGTGTGATACATTATAACAATTTTATTTAAATAAATCAATAACAATCATCTATTTCATTGTTTGTTGTAAATTTATTCAAACCATATGTATGAAGTCATGTATGTTTGTATGTATGTTTGTACATATTTTGGCACACATTAATATTGCATGAAAGTTTTACTATTAGTAGTGAGGTGTCAAAGACTAACCAATATTAATTATAGACAAGCAGTCTGCTTAAATATGTTCTCATCCATGCCCAAGGTTAAGTAAAAAATGAACTAATAATATAAATGAATGAGTGAATGGAAATACAATATAACTAGCGATCAGCCCCGGCCTCCTCGGGAGTAATAAAACTCTCCCCTGTATACACTTGAAGCGAGTGAAAGAACAAGGCACACCTAGTTTTGATTATACGCCTATTGTTTATACACTTATACGGGTACACACATACACACACACATACATACATACATACATACATACATACATACATACATACATACATACATACATACATATATACATACATACACACATACATACACACATACATACATACATACATATACACATACATAAATACATACACACATACAAACATACATACATACATACATACATACATGCAGACGCGCTCGCGCGCCTGTACAGAGCGACAGAGCGTACGTGTGGTCCTTTCAGCTAACTATCAGTTTCTGTGTCAGCCCTAAATTAAACAACAGTTGTAATGGAGAGCGCCGCCGGACGACGCTTGGCGAGCATTATTGATGAAGCTTTTAGTGGTGTGGGGGCTTTGGAGGAACTGTCCACAACTGTACCTTGGTACTAGTAAATATTGAAGAAATTTAGCAGAGCCGTCTTGTGATTTATGAGGTGCCGATGGCCCATTGGAGGCAAGGTGGGCGATACGACTGTAGAACAATTATGGATGTCTGGTAGTTATCCAAAAGCTCCGACTGCATATTTGGCCTCTTATATAAAAAAAAATTACTTCACTTACTTGAGAAAGGCGAAGAAACTTCTCGTGCCGCTGCTATAAATTACTGTAACACTCTTTATAGGTGTTGTAAGCGTTAGTGCCATACTGTAGTGTAGCCGAGGTGTATCGGCGTGACCGGGGAGGTGCCTCTCGCTCACATTATACTGATGTAAATTCATGGCTATGCTGTCGCACTTCATGCGGTTCGTGGAAGGCTGTGAGGATCAGTAGACATCAAAAAGCTATGCTTGATTGTACTCTCATATTATAACAATTAAAATTATTTTTTAATTAAAAAGAAAGAAAATTAAAATATTTATTTATGTTTATTACTCTTTCATGCCAAAACAGCTTTAAAGGCTTTGGTTGAATTTTGGCACAGATATAAATTATAATCTGAAAAACACTAAACACAGAGTAACAGAGTTACTACGTGGACGATGCCGCGAGGCGTGGCTCGTACTTCACAATGCGTGGCGCATTCCAAATGGACGGCAGCTGTGAACTGTTCACGTACAGTAAGAGATAGCGCCGTGCTACATAGCAGCGGAATTAGGCCGGCACGACCGGGGAGTACCCCTCGCCATCATATCGACATAAATTGACGTCTTCGGTGTCGCCGTTTGTGAGTAGCCGGTGGCCCATTGGGGGAGGAGGAAAGGAGGACATCGCATCGGTATGGAAATGGATGATGTTCATGGGCGTCGGTAGTGGTGAGAAGTCTCCGTTAGTTTCTTTGCCCCCCTATACTGTAAAGGAAATTAAAAAACATAGCAGTAAATGTAGAGGGTATGCCGCGCACGTAGGGAGGAGAGGTAAATACTAATAGAGAAAGAAGTTAAGTAATATTACATTTGAGTAAACCTTACGCCAGCAATATCAATGTTTATTATATTATAGGAGCAACCGAGCAGTCGGTAAACACCGGCGAGTCAACACATAAATATGACAAGTTGTCGGCCTTTCAGAGGCAAATGAGCCCTTTACTTAACCATCCTTGTATCGTAATGTAAGACTTAATGAATAAAAAAAATATAAAACTGTGCTTTAATAATTAATTTCCAGCTTTTTTAGGTCATTAAGAGCAGCTTATTTAGGTCGTTACGTCATCGCCGTGCACAATGTAAGTCGAGGCCGAGGCACTAAATGTCCAATTAAAATTATGGAACAGCAGCATCCCTAGTTAAGGCCATACACAGCACGAAGCTACGCTGATAAACATTATCTCCTCTGATACGAGAGACATACTTTTGGTGCTTATTTATTATATTCGGCTGCAGTACAGCATGGGTCTACCTGCGGTACATCTTACAAAAACTGATGAGCCGTAGATTTCATATGGAGTGTTGATATAGTAGAGTCGCTTGTGCTATTAATGTGTACCTGCTATACGCCTACACTTCAATCGCCACAAAGTAACTGGTACGCTGTGGTGTTTCATGAGGTATGGAAGTGCAAGCTCCAGGTCACATTGTTTCCCAAGGCGGAGTATCTGTAAAAAATCTGATCGAACAATTTTACATGACGCTGTGCCATACTATTGCTTGTTTAGTGTACGCCAAGCTTTATGCTCGTGGTTCTTAGCCGAGAGCACGTCATACGAAACTTCTGATATTTACGTCTTTCGCCTGTACCATTGGATCCCTCTATGGTGCCTCTGATAATCCTTTATGTCTCTGTTTATTGCTCAGTTTCGTGTCAGATTTTCTCTCTTTATTTATCTCTGTACACAGTTTGTGATTCTGATATTTATGACTTCATGTTACTTAAACATTTTATAACAGTTTGATTCGTCAGATATTTATTTCACGAATATTAATGGCCCATTGGAGGGGCGGGGGCGTGTGAAAAGGCGGGCAATGCATCGGCATAATTATGCTGATGTTCATTGGCGTCGGCAGCCGTTGAAAGGCTCCAATTTCTCGTTTGTTCCCCCTATACTATAAAAAGATCATTATCGGCCTTAATCCGTTCGCTGCTGCACGTAGTCTTTAGTTAAATACGACGCCCATGAACATCAGCGTAATTATGTATTATACTTTCATTGCGTGAGGCTGTACCGGCTACCGGCGTCCATACACATCCCGTATGCTGGTAGGTTGACCCCTCTCATGCTAGCGTGCATGTAGGCTAACATGCTCTCACTAACCGAACCAAACGCGACAGACTAGCCTTCACTAGATGTCGGTAAAATGTGAGACGACGGTTCCCGGTCATGCCGAGCCTTTTAGGCTCCGAAACATTAATGGTACACAAATAACTTTTCATATGATATCCATATGGTGTATAGTCCTAGGCAATGATAATAAAGGGCAGCATAAAACTACGCACTCCCTAGCTTGTGCCATAAGGGCAAACTTGTAAACATTGTGTAAATATCAAATAAAGTATATTACTTAATTTCTTGGACCCATCAATATCCCTAACAGAACATCTGAACATTTAAAGAAAAAACAGAAATAAATGAAAATCAAACGGACGCCGAACCCTGATTAAACAACGCGACGACATTATAACCAATGTCATTTGGACGTCCTTTTAGGCCATTTTTTATTTGGTCATTAGTTGACAATCACACAAACAACAAACGAGACATCTGTGACAAACTAGAAATCTGTGTCATTAGTTGACAACCGACGCCCATAAATGGCTGTTTATGTATATGCGTCACCTTCCTTCACCCCATCCCCACAATAGCTAATAAAATTTGTAGTCTTTACTCATGTATTTGTGCTTCGGTGACCGTCATTAATTTGTGTCTTTTCTTCTGTTGTTTTTTGTTTGCGTCACTCATTTTACAAAATGGAAAACTAAAAGTATCACATTATTTACGAGTTCCGCCGTGGCACTAGTGCTGCGGAAACGACCCGAAGGGTGTATGATGTGTATGACGGACATGTTTAAAAAAAAAACACAGTTCTTTTATAGTTGCAACGTTTTCGTTCCGGAAATTTCGACCTGCAGGACAAGCCCCGTGGATGTCCTGAGACCCTAGTCGATAATGAAGAGTTGAAGGTTACTGTGGAAGCGGATCCATCCCAAACCACGTCCGAGTTAGCTGCAGGCTGCTATATTAGTGAAAAAACTGTTTTATTTCACTTGAAGCAAATTGGGAAGATTAGAAAGCTTGAAAGGTGGGTATTTCACGAATTGGCTGAGGCAAAACCGGCAAAGCACGTCGACTGCTGCGTTACATTAATAAACTGGCACAATAATGACGGTACTTTAAATTGAACCTGTAATGTTCTACATGTGATGAAAAATGAATTCTTTACGATAATCGGAAGCGCTCAGCGCAATGGTTCCAGCGCAATCCTGCCCCGAGTGAAAATTAACCCCAAGAAAGTTACTTGTTAGTGTTTGGTGTGTGTACTGGTGTCGGTATTGTTCATTACATTTTTCTCAAATTTGGCCAGAATATTACGGCTGTGTGATGATGGAAAAGCTAGACCCAGGCTGGTCCATCGCTCCGCGCCACTGCTGCTTCACGACAGCGCTAGACCACACACTACTTTTTTGTAATGTGGATAACTGGAGGAAAGTATAGTAAGAGTCCGCGTCAGCCACATGCTAAGGCTACGCGATGCTAGCTCGTAGCAGCCTGCAGGCCACTAAATAACTAACACCACTAAATACGGATCACTACTGCTTGATAGTTTTAAGTGTCCACTTCTATCGGCAGTCCCTATGTCTGGGGGGGGGGGTGCGAGCAATCGGAGCCATTAACACATCCTCCCAGTACCACCGCAATACCCAAACACCGCACAAAACGCGAAACGTGAGAGTGTGGTTGTAATGTGAGCAAAAGAAGCTTTATTCGACTGTATTTACATGTACCAAATTCACAAAAAAGGCTCAATATCAAATTTACACAAAAATATAATTTTAATTTAATTCAAAAATTATGCCTCCAAGATGGCTTTATCAGAAGCGAGTCAGTCTCGTTACTTGAATATTTTCTTAAAATAAAGTTATATCATAAAAAACCTGAAACAAGCGAGTAGGACTTCCGCTCGAAAGGTCTTTAATAAAATGATGACAAAAACACATTTGTGTGAGCCCCTTAAATAATTAATTCATTATATTTTTTTTGTATTTATTGTTGTAGGGGCAACAGAAGTATATGAGTTCATGACATACAGCCTGGTGACAGACAGACGACGACCCTCTCTGCCTTTTGGACACGAAACCTAAAAAAGCATTTATGAAGTCAATTCCCCTACGAAATTTATATTGAAGTAAATTTTTTGACATTTTCAAAGATTGTTAAAAAGCCTCTATAGTAAATTACCATCTTTCGGCCCAGCGCAGACCTGCTATGTTGTGGCGAGAAATTAATTTTTATTAAAAGTATGTTACAGTAGAGCTGGGTAGCTACCCAAGTGCTTCGCAAAAATATCAAAATTAAATTGAAGCGCGCTCGACAGGCGCGTGGTGAAGACTCAATGTTCGGGTGGTATTCACACAAGATGGGCTTCACGCAAAACATCAATCAAACAAACTCAAGCAAACTTGTCGATGGTCGGGCCCGGCTCGGCGCCTCGCGACCTTAAAACTGCACTCTGCCGGCACTGCGTCGGTGTGCGCTGACCGTTACTAGTGGTACATGGTTGACCACGTACTTATGATAGTGATGGAACTATGCCACTGTCTGTGTCAGTAGACAATTTCCAACCGCACAATAGCGCAACGGAGTTATTGATACGGGCTATCCACATTGCTAATACCTGTGTCCGCGATATTGACAACAGTATTCCAACTGTGACAATAGCTTTTGTATTGTAACCGTTGGTTTTATACCATTAGGGTTTTATATCATAAGGGAGCAAACGAGCGGCCGCGTCTATGGAGACTATTGGGCACAACCGTTGAAGTACGTTGCAGTTTTCCTTCCTTCCTTCCTTTCTTAGGAGTCCCTGGACGTCGATAATCATCACTGATTGCTCTTTTTGCCCATTCATCCTTTTCTATCTTGTTCGTATAATTCTTTCACGCAAAAAGTAATGAAAGGACCCTTAGCCCTGGTCATAAGTACTATTGTTATGCAGCTATATAAATAGGCTATGATTTTACTACTCTTTCTATTCCACCAAATTCCGAAAATGAATTGTGTGCCACTATTATGATAATCAAATCTCAATAGCATATTGTAGCACCTGCCAGTCATCCATCACCCTCGCACAATCGTCTGCGCCATTCACCCGTCGCGGCTGGACGCTCGCGGTTCTAACGGCACCCAAATTGATTCGGAAAAACGGACAATTCGTATTACCTTTACACCTACACATTAATGTATAAAAAAAACTTCAAATCATTATGAATTCCTGTGATTTTTTTATATACTTAAACACTCTAATTAACTCAAAATGTTCCCTATTGACTACTAATTTGAATATAGCATATACTAACACGAAGACTTATGAGTGATATGATAATACTCCATGTGTGATATGAAACGTTATCTTCAAAAATGTAAGGCAAATATTTGAACTGCTGGAGGTTCGAGTGGGCGCACTGACAAGGGTCCTCGGTACATTTTTATATAATATCTTAGGCTCCCTTATATTGAAAAAACATCACGTTGGGGTGGCTGTTACAGTCACACAAGACGGATTCAGTTGCCATGCAGCAATTACGGGACATGTTCAGAAACCAATGGTGTATTTGTAAAGTCAGGTTCACACTTGCTTTGGGACTGACGAAAATATCTGCTTCCGATTATTCCGATTCTCGTGGAATAGCTGCGGCGTTGCAGCAAAATGAGCCACCACGACCGGGGAGGTATCTCTCGCTCACATGATACTGGCGTAAAATGACAGCTTCAGCGTCGCGTTGAGTGTGGGTTGTGTGTAGCCGGTGGCCCATTGGAGGAGAGGAGGAAAGGACAGTAACGCATCGGCATAGTAATCATACTAATGTACTTTATCCTTAAATAAATTTCTTCTATTCTGTTCTGTACGGATGTTCATGGGCGTCGGAAGTCGTAAAAAGACTTCGACAGCTCGGTTTCCCCTCGTATACTATACATAAAATTTTGTTTGTCATATCTTTATATTTATCACAATAAGAGACGTCATATTTGTGGTATGAAACATCAGCATGTTGCGCGACCAATACGTATTCGTTACGATCTCCGGCGTTGCAACTGGACCGGGCGGTCCTACACCTGTACAACGGCTGTACACATGTTCAGATAATGTCACAGATGCAGGACACAATGGGCACTTTTTGCGTTAATCGAAACACCTAAATAGTTATAAAAATCATGGGATAATATTAGTAACAGGTGACATTTTCATCATCTTAGCCCATCCGTGACCAGGGTACAGGAGCTGCCGACGTACCGGGATTGTGATGTACTTAAACGAACCGCAACGATATCCGGAAACGAATTTTACTACAAAATTGCACCATTGAAATGGCGAAATATTGGGTAAAATATTTATATAAAATGTATTTATTTGTGAAGGTATTCACGGGAAAACTAATCTTATACTCGTACTACTGTTTAGAAATAAATAAATACTTGTATACTGAATACAGATTTTGCTTTTATTTTGTTATTACGAAAAAGAAGCGCGGCTGCAATAGAGTTGGAGAGTTCGCGTCCGTTCTTTTAAGATCTTAGAAATTTTTTGTAAGTGGTAGTGCCATGCTGCATGGGAGAAGGTAGTGCCATGCATGGTGCATGACACTACATCCTCCAATACAACGTAATTGGGCCGGCACGACAGGGGATGTACCCCTCGCTCACTTGACACCGCCGTAAAGTGACACCTACAGTGTCGCGTTTCATGCGATTTGTAAGTAGCCGGCGGCCCATTGGGGGTCGAGGGAGAAGCAGGGCAACGCATCGGCATAACTGTGCTGATGTTCATGGGTGTCGGTAGTCGTTGAAAGGCCCCAATGCACGTCTTTTCGCCTATCCTATAAAAAAATATTTAAAGTTAATTATAAAGTAATGAATGAATAACATATTTCGGCAATTTTATGTAAGTATAGATGATTTATCAGCAATTTTTTTTAGATTATCCCTAGGGGGTTAAATAGAGACTTGATATGGGTAGAATCAAAATGGGTGAAACCAGGGGGTACAGATAGATTTTTACTCGTTCAGTGACCTGAGGGCCCTGTCTTTATCCTTAGACAGGTAGGGGTGGTATACGACATAGAGTGCAGTTTATTTCCAAGGTAATCCCGTATTTTATAATAAGCTGCGCCGCAGCCGAGAGAGTTGCGACACGTGCTTCTATAAATATACATGAGGCATTAGTATAATGCGTACTGTCTGGGTGAAATCTCGTTAGCATACGCCGTCGATGAATGTTTGTGATGCTGTTGGCTGCCACTGATCTCCATGTGATAGGTATATGGGTAGCTGACGCACATGGAAGAGTTACAACAATATGGAATATCTAAAAGTAAAAAGTTTGTCAGTGCTATGAATTATGGAACGTAATTGATTAAGCTTATTAAAATTTATGAACTTTCAATATTTTAATTGTCAAAATATTAACGTCAATGCGTATGCTCAATTTCAGTCCTTTCATTAGTTAGTGGGGCGCTGATGATTGTTTTATTTACTTCAATGGCGATCTAAACGATCCGCTATCCATATTACAAAGTATGGAGATCAGTCTTTAGTATTCATCAGCCGTTTATAGAGTTAAGAAATATCCAACGTCTCTAAATAGATGGCCGTTGTTCAATTACCTACTATAAAGAAATTATGTCGGTAGTGTACAAAATCTGGGCATAAATACTGTTGCAATCAAAAATATTACATTTGAATTTGGAATCTGTCATTTTTATACGACCGTCCCCATTCTTTTCTCATTTTGGCGCCAGTACATTGTACAACATTTCGCGATATTAAAATGGAGTGTGGTGATAAAGAGAACAGACTCGCTGTGATTACATTACACAAAGTAGGTATGGAGCCAAATGCAATGTTTAAAACTCTCCACACACTTGGTACGAGTATAAGCCAAATGTTTGTGTACCGGACCATTAATAAGTGCAATGAGACTGTTTGTGTCAGAATAGGACCTGGCCGTCCACGTAACGCTCGTATGAAAAAGGTGGTCAAAGCCGTAAGGGAAAGAGTTCGAAGATATCCTGTCCGAATGCAAAAGATTTTATTTTGGGAAATGAAGACAGCACCTAGTGATTTAAAAAACTTTTTGCTTAGGACTTGCAGCCTATAAGGGATGCACTGGTCAAGAATAGGGTTGTAAAAACATAACTACTACTAAAGCGGCACGCAAAGGGAGTTCACAGAAAAAATTGTTTACAGGTGAGAATTTTTAAAATTTAGCAGCTTTTTAACCCACAAAATGTCCGTATTTATGCTCAAAGCTCTAAGTAAGCTGGTCAATTAGTCGACAGAGAGAAACGTGGTCATTATCCGACCTCAGTGGTGGTTTGTTATGGTATTAGCTTTGAAGAAGTGGCTGAGCCAAATTATTGTAAAAAAAGGTATCAAAACATCGGCACAAGTGTATTAAGATGCCCTGCTTGAGAAGGTAGTTAATAACATCATGTTCAGTAACCAAGTATGGTCCTTCCAGGAAGACTCGGCGCCGGGTCTTGGGTGGAAGCGAACGTCTCGGACTTTATTAGAGCTGAAGACTGGCCATCGTTTAGTCCCGTTGTTAATCCACTGGATAATGACTTAAAGTCAGTTTCAGAGAGTACAGCTAGCTCTAAACTCCATGATAATTTGGAGTCTCTAAAATAATCCATGCGATTGGCCTTGAATAACTTCCCCGTGGAAAGAGTGCGTGCTTCTATTGATAACTGGCCTCAATGTTTAAAGGACTGCATTGCAGCCAACTGGGACCACTTCGAATGAGCTTCTTATATTTATAATTGTTTTGTATTTGTGTATTTAACTAACATACTCTAAAAGTAAAAAAATGTTATTTGCTATTTAAAAAATATTTTTATTTGTTACAATATTTATGGCAAAACTAGGTAGAGTGGCATAGAAAGAGACCAACTATGTTGTATTCGGCGGAATGAAATAATAATAAAATTTGTGGACTTATTACACCACGTTAGCCCAGTCCTGTGCTAAGTACCATGAGGACTGGCGTTACACGCGGACTCACCGCCACGTTACCAATTGAGCCAGCCGGTCGTCAAATATATATGAATATATATATATATTTGATGACAGTGTAATGCTGAAAGCTTACATTGTATATTCTAGACATTTTCATACACTTTACACAGTTGGTGTTACTTTCTATATGTATACAGATACTGTGCACAAGTTAATGCGTGGAGCATATGCTGTGGCCTGTTGCGATGGGACGGGAGAGAGGTCAGGCGCATGACCCAACGCGACCACATCGTACAAAACCCCAGGAACTCATAAGATCACGCAGTAGAATATGTCTTAAATTTGAAATTAGCTGCCAAAATCTTCGTTCTTATTTATTTAGATATTTTATTCGCACTTCACTTCACAGCACATTTGCGACGGTACTTATTTATTTAAGTCGACCAACATTTGTATATATTCGACGGATCTTGGCAATGGTTTTAGCAAATTCTATGAAGTTTTTTAGGACCATAATAATAATGCGGTGGTCTTGTTAGGCTGCGCGCGCCTGGCCCCTGTCTCTATACCACAAGGACTTGTGTTACAGGCACTAGACTACAAAATTAAATTGTTATACGAAGACATTACGTTTTATGCGCGAGTAGTGTTAGTGCATCTGTCCACCTCTAGAGAAGAACGATTATATTAAGAAGGCCTAATATGGACAAAGTGTACACTACACTTTCTCGTAAAAAGTTTTACAAAATCCTTTAATAATCCATGGTTTTATCCAAACACATTCAAAGTGTCGTTTCATCTTGTAATTATCTGGTGACTGTCATCTTTTGTATTGCACAAGGGGTGGGGGCCAAACGAGCACTCTGTTAAACTGTCCGCAGTTACCGACCGGACTCCTACAAACCACACGGCGCATGCCATAACCATGCTTAATTGACGCCTAACGCCTTTTCCCATTATGTGTGCACGGCACTCCCGGGGTAATGTGTCTGAACTTACACGGTCGTGCCGGCCATATAAAGCTGCAATGGCTCAACTTCGTCCATTTATATCTCTAGTATTTTTTATTTATTGGAGTACAGGTGCGCTTACACGCGTCTAATTGCATTACGAGCTGCACCCGCAGAGCGCCCGCCGTCTGCTCGTAGCATCACTTGCACATGCTCATAGTGTGCTAAGCTAATTACTGTCACAGACAGCGGCTCTCAACTGTTCCACTATGACCCTCGTACCCTTTTTATAAATCTTTTAGTAATTAAAAGGCAAACGAGCTATATATAGCCTTTTCGGTGTCCAGTGTCCACAATTGTGATGCAGACGTGCAGACCTTTTCTGATAGCTCTTCATTGGGTCACTGGAAGCACATATAGCGGGAACGTGGGCGACACATCCGCACCCCAGCCGCGCCGTGTCGGTCATGACCAGCCGTGCACGTGTCGGTCATGACCGGCTGCTCGTTACCGCTATATCTGTACACATTTAAAACCCTCTAGGAACAAAACACCGTAAGGATGTGATACACACATCCGAGAGAACACTTTCAAGCCTGCTAAATTTGTTCATCCACTTACCCACAGGTGCGCCACGTACAAACGACAGCACACGGCTCCAACATTCTTGTCTCATATGGTAATGCAATCTCATTAACAATGTAAGGTGAGCTGAATGAGTCCCGGCCTATTGATTAATATTATAAATAGGTAGGGTTTCTAACCTTGTTTGTTTGTAGAGGGTAATCTTCGGAAATACGGATCCTATCATGAAAATACTTTTACTTTTGTTTCTTTATGATTATAGGGTATGCGTAGTGCACGAGATATGGAGACATCACTGTACCTGCCAAAGCGCGCGCCCTAATAATACGCCTAAACATTAAGCGGGTCGAAAAACCTGCCAAGCATGAGTTCGCCTAGCGCAGAGAGGCTCCTTTACCATTTTTTATCAAGAAGGGCCAAACTCGTTTGTTGTATGAAAATTAGTTTTATAGCGGCTACAGAAATACATTGTCTGTGCTGTAGGTTTATTCTATACTTCTATACTAATATTATAATGAAGAAACATTCGTTTGTTTGTTTGTTTGCATCGCATAGGCTCCATAACTACTAGACCGATTAAAAAAATATTTACAGGTTTAAAAAAGAAAAAGTACCTTCACGCCTGTTATCCCCAAAGAGGCAGAGGTGTGCTAGTACATCCACAACTCGTCAGTCCAGTAGAAATGCTAGCACACCCACGATTAGCCAAGGTACTGAGGCCCATGATGTCATAGGCGGCAAGCCTATGGCCACCTCGGGTCGGATAATGTAATGCGTGCTCAGAATAATCTGAGAAACATTTACTAACAGTTACCCGATCTGGGCATCGAATCCAGGACGGCTAACGGTCTTAAAAGGCGATACCCGCGTTTTTACACCACACAGACGAATCCTACGTTATTGGTGACGAACATAGGCTATAAAATATAAAAAAGCAAAGTAAAGCTGCGAAATTATTGACAACTGACAGCCGTCCCCACATGTGTTGTTCTGTCTTAAATTTATTTATTATCATGTCATATTTTTTTAGGTTTACGCTAAATTTGCACATTATAATAAAACTACTTTAAAGAATTTTATTGCGGTTTATTAGGCATTTTACGATCCCGACGTTTCAGAAGCTTTACAGCTATCATGGTCACGGTTTGTAGACTGCGATATTTTGGAGTACAAATTCTCGATAAAAACTCAGATTCCGTCCCTGAATGATCGTTGCAGCTATTGTAATCAGAAACATCCAAATTTCAATAGTGAAGATGGCCAGGTGCTTCCTTCAGCATGGGATCCATGTGAATAAACGTACCACTTCACAGCTGCATGATACGTTTTCTGCGTTAATCGGAACAACTAATGAATTATATAAAATCTTCGGGTACTTTTAATAATAAAACTACTTTTACGGATTTTATCGTGGTTTATTAAATTATTTATGTTTCAGAAGCTTTGCAGCAACCATGGTCCGGACCGCGATAAAATCCGTAAAAGTAGTTTTACTGTAATGTCTAACATTCGCTTAAACTTAAGACATCAATACTTTTAATAACTTAGGACACAGGACATTTGTCAACTCGGTCCACCCGTGAGAATGGCAGCTGTAAAGCATCTGAAACGTCAAAATTGTAAAATACGTATGAAACCGCGTTTAAACCCGTCAAAGTAGTTTTATTATAATATTTATCATGTGCAACGTTTAATGTTTACGAGGCGGAAATTAAAGTTTATAATATTTGTATTTTTGTAAATTAATGAATATCTGTGATATTTTGTGAAATATCCGTGCGAAGCCGGGACGGAGTTAGTTATTAATAATGTTATGAACCATAAAGTTTACGAAGGTGGTCTGCGTGGCTGTCTAAAGCAAAAAATGAAGTTCTTATGACACAACGTATGTTATATTTACATATTGGTATCAAACATTTACACGAAATTGTTCAGCAATCGACTTATTTGATAAGAGCTTCAGCTGTTTTAGCATTGGAAGAGGCTCAGAGTCGTAACAGTTTGAGAAGCAGTGTGTGGTGAGGCGGTGAGCTGAGCACACGACGCGGCCGCGGTCCCCTTGAACGGCGACATTGTTACAGTTCATTATTGGATTATTTACCGGTTAATGGTCAATGGCAAACAAAAAGATTTTTTCTGCAAATGACTAACCTAGATTCGAGGGTGGCTTATGCAGACTTGTATAAAGTTAATGGCGTAAAATAAAAATGTAAACCGACAAGCCTGACACGTATACCAGTTCTACTTTTTGATTTTTTATAGTATAAGTGGTCAAACGGACGGTCGTCGCATTTTGAAGACTACCAACGCCCATAGACATCCGCATTATAGTTATGCAGACGTAGTGCCCTCCTACCTTCCTCCCGTTCAGTGGCATCCTCATAAAACACGCGGAACACCGACTGCGTTTCTAAGTAGTTAGATGTAGTGCGAGCGAGCTGCTAAAACCATATTTTGACAGACCCAGTGTCAATCGAGATGTGAAAATTAATGTAATGACGCCACATTAACAGCCACCCAGGCTGTATGAAGCTGGGAACATAAACACCTAACGCTCGAAAGTTATGAATATTCTTCTGACGCATAACCGATTGCGAAATGAATGTACGTATTATATGTATATAAGTATACTTGAGTGTATATCATATACCGAGACATGCTAACAGAATTCTATCTTTTGAACTTTGAAGCCTGTGAATGAAATTAAGATTAAATGACGTTTAAGCGTTCGTGTAAGAAAGTGTATTAAAACTTATTGAAATATTGCATTTGGAGCTATCAATATAGTAGAGAGTGACGAGCGGACATTAATGGCATTAGCATGGCCTGGCGACTAGAGATGGTATCAGTTCTATACATCGATATATTCCTATAAGCGAGTAACGAATTATACATATAAGCATCAGATAGTCAATAGATTAGGTAGATATAATTTAGGTAGGTTTAATTGTGAGGTATCCTATATTATGATGTTCCGATATGCTAAAGCTATATCAGCACAACACATTGCTTATAATAGACATGCCACTTTCATATGGCACTATTCATACATGTATAGACTGATATTTACGCGAATATTATTCTGCTCTAAAATATGATATGGATCGGCTTGGGGTTGGCTAAATATTTAATATTCCTGGTCTTGTCGATGCCGACACAATTCAGCTGCAATGTGACCTGCTTTATAATTCTTTAAATATGGCAATAAAAAGCCTGCATAGGCATAAACAAACGTATTTATCGACACTAGATATTATCGATAATGGCCCATCCCTATATTTACGCGACAAACCCACTTTGAAAATTCGATTAAGGTATTCACTTACCATATTGTTGATCAGTGTCCCGTAGGACAGCCCTCAACCTGCCGCCTTCCTGTCCGTTGTGTGATGATGCAGTGTACCCGTGTATAGGTGAGTGCCGAATTGAAACTAAAACTTCAGATTGTTATTAATTAAACTGACGGAGTTCATTGAGTTGGAAGTAAAGATAAATTATGTGTGTATAAACTAAAGACTGAATTTTATAATTTTTATTTCAATTTCCAAATTCAAATAAAAATCAAAATATTTACTAATTCTATAGCAATAAAATTTTCATATAATGGTTAAAAATGTTGAAGAAAGCCAGTATAATTTTGGTTTGCATTATAAATATACCAATAGCTTTATATATGTATTTAATTATTTTTGTGGTATGATGCATGTAAGTAAGACGAAGTGTTCTTTCGTGCCTTACACATTTAGTTCTAACGTGTTATTCATTTTGACACATTGCTTTCCCCTGCTAAATTCATTCGTCCTTTTTAAGGCAGGTTCCATAGGGACTTATGATACGGGGCAGGCGAAGGCTGCAGAGATCCAAATATAACATGAGTGAAGACACGGTACATACGCAATGTAAATATGTAATTTTTGTGGTGTTGAGTTTTTATTATTCTAGTCAATATAAATAATAATTTGTGAGAACTTTAAAACGTTGTATACATCTAAATACATACTAAAATTATAAAGAGGAAAACTTTAATTTTTATTTGTTTGTTTGTTTGAAATGGATTGGCTCCTGGACTACTGGACCGACTTAAAAAAATTCTTTCACCGTTGGCAAGCTACACTAGTACCGAGAGACATTGGCTATGTTTCATTTAAAACAAAATGGGGGTGCTTACTACAACTTTTTTTTTCTCGGGAGGCAAAGCATTTACGCGCCTTCGCTGGCCCTGGGTGGACCCCCCATTGGTGTGTGGGGCTCGCGGCACATTATATAGTGCCGAATGCCTACAAAAACCACCGCGAGTGCCACCAGTGTAGCCTTTGGTGTGCTGCCTCTGAACAGCAAATCATCAGGGCACCTCGACGGCAAGGCAGTCACCGAAGGGACCGACGCCACCTCCACAGATGGAGTTGTCCTGCACCACGGGACAACCCCATCAAATTTGGGACTGTGCGATGGAGTGAAGTTCCCACCCTCGCCCCTTCCCCCGTGCGCACAAGAGCCGCCACTTTCCCCCTCTTCTTATAAGAGGGGTAAAAAAGCGGCACCCCCTCCTGCTCTTATTAGAGGGATACTAAGAGCCGCAAACCTTTAGGGTTCAATGGGCTTCGCCTAAGGTGTCTCGGCTTGAACCATTTTGGGGATGCTTACTACAACTTGAACAATCTAACCCAATTTGTAAAAACATTACATAAAACTTCCTTCAATAGCGTGCGCTGCGAAAACCATTAATGATAGAACAGAATGATGTATTACAATATTTCAGGACACATCACTAGTTAAAAAAATATATTGACAGTATGTCAATCTTTTTAGTCACGCCACAATAAGCGTC